>OY390741.1:5381988-5458601 GCA_959613385.1 Geotrupes spiniger
GGGAGGAAGAAAGGGGAGAAGTTCGAGGGATGAGGTGGTAAATAGAGAAGGAAAACGGATGCTTGAGTGGGTAGAAGAAAGAAACTCCAAGATATTAAATGGAGGAGCAAATGGAGACGGAGAGGGAGAATTTACATACGTAGGCCCCAGTGGAAGGTCAGTAATTGATTATGCGATCATCAGCAAGGAAGGGTTGAGTGAGGTATCTGGGTTCACCATAGGTGATAGGATAGAATCGGACCACCTCCCCCTGGAGTTAGAATTAGGAGAGGAAGATAAGGGGACAGATAAGTCTACAACAGGGTAAGATTGGATGGTAAATATTTGGAACGCAGAAACAAGAAGAAAATACAAGGAGAGACTAAATGAGGTGGACTGGGGAAAAATAAGAGAAATATACGAGATGACAAGGATAATGGGCAAGGAAATGACAAGGAAGGTGTCAGGGGGAGAGAAGAGAGAGAGAGAACATGGTTTGACGGGGAATGCAGGGAATGAAAAAAAGGCTAAGACAGGCAAGAGGAGGAGAAAAAACGTGGGAAGATTACCAGGTAGAAAAAGGTAAGACGAGGAACACATGGGAAAGGAAGAAGAGACAGCTAAGAAAAAAAAGAGGTGGAGGAAATACAGAGGTTAAGAGGGGAGAAAGAGATTTGGGAATTTATCAGGAAAAGAGGGAGAAGAAGAGAAAAGCAGAATACAATAAAGATAGAGGTTTGGAAAAATTATTTTGGAAAGCTATTGGGAGGAGAAGGAGGGGAGAAGAAAAATGGGAAGGGGGATGGAGAGAAAAAAAGGGAGGAGAGGAGATCAATTTACTTGGGAGGAGATAACGAAAATCAAAGACAAACTTAAAAAGGGCAAAGCAGCAGGAGAAGACTGTATAGACGCAGAAGGGTGGATAAATGCGCCTGAGGGAATGTGGAGAGCCTTTCTGAAGATGCTGAATGCGATATGGACGGGGAGAGAGAAGATACCGCTTAGTTGGAGTTCCGCAGATATGGTACCGATCTGGGAAAAAGGAGAAATAGAGAGTGCGGAGAATTACAGGGGGATCGCGCTGCAGAGTATTGAGAAACGGGCAAGATGGTGGAGTGAAACTGGGGGCGGGAAGAATATGGTCGTTGGCATATGCGGACGACATAGCCCTCATAGCGGAAACCGAGGTAGGACTTAGAGAAATGATAAAAAGACTAGTAGGATTCTTAGAAAAAAGACGCTTGGAATTGAACATAAGAAAGTCCAAAGTGATGAAGTTCAAGAAGGGAGGTGGAAGAAGGAAAGAGATTCAGGTGAAATGGAAAGGGGAGCCGTTGGAACAAGTGAGGGAGTGGACTTATCTGGGGGCAGTCTTAAAGGAGAACAACAGCTAGGAAGAACACATGGCACACGTCTGCAAAAAGCGAAAAGGGCGGAAGGAGGGTTAAGAGAGTGCCTGTGGGGTATACGAAGAGGGAGACTTGGGGAGAAAATTAAGATTTGGGATATCTGTGTAAAAAGTATTTTGATGTACGGGGTGGAAATCTGGGGAGTAGAACAGCAGGAAAAAATCGAGAGGACATATTTAGGGCAAATAAAGGGTGCGTTGCACCTGAAAAAGACACCGGGGTACATAGTCAGACAAGAGACAGCGTGTTACAGATTAGAGGTAGAAGCGGCGAGGAGGATGGCAAAATATGAAGACGGTTTAAAGAGAGAAGAGGGTAACAACTTAGGAAAAAGGGTGATGGAGGAAATAGAGAGGAGGGGAAGACAGGGAGGGGTACTATCGAAGTGGGAGAAACTTAGAAAGAAGATGTACGAGAGAGCGGGTCTGTCAATAGTGGAGGTAGAAAATAGGAGAAGAGAAGGGTAGGGGTAGAGAGCGAGATAGCAGACAGATTGAAACAAGTGGAATGCCAAGAAAGAGGGGAGAAGATAATGAATTCAAAATATAACGAGAAATATAAAGGGATAAAAGTTTGCGGTCGGAGACCGAAATATTTGGAAGGGGGGATGTCGGAGGAGGACGAAAGAATAGTAGCCAGGTATAGATGTGGTAATGAGGAAAAGAAGAATAAATATTGGATGGGGGAGGAATTCATAAGATGCCAGATATGTGGGAAGGGCAGAGATGATTGGAAACACTGGTGGGAGGAGTGTGAAGGATTGAATTGGGGTCCACGGGAGAAAGAGAGAGGCAGGGCTTGGTGGAAGGTGTTACCAAAGACGGGGGAAGGGCTAGAAATATTAGAGAAACTAAGGAAGGTGAGAGATGGAGAGAGGAAAAGAAGGGAGATAGGTAAAAATGTTACTGTTGCAGGTAGAGAAGAGTAGGAGATGCGGAGTGTGGGTGGATAGCCGGAGGGGGTGATAGAGCCGAGGAATGAAGAATGATATATATGTACAGATGATATATATAGATGATATAGATTAAGTATGCCAATATTTTCGAACTCGAGATTTCAACGGATATACACTTTTTGAGGTCCCCTGAATCGTTTCTGACTATTTTCGGAATGGCGTCTGTGTGCGTGTCTGTGCGCGCTCTAGCGTCCAAACGATTATAGCTAGAGCTCTGAAACTTTAAACTTAACATTTTTATGTAGCAAGGAGGAAAACGTCCTATTTTGAACGCAATCTCTTAACCGGAAGTGATGGTTTACTCTTATCACCTTTTTCCATATCTCGAAAACGGTACACGTTACGGAAAAAAATATTCTTACATAAATTATAGATATTGATATTTTAAACAACTTTCATTTGAAAAGTTTTTTCGAAAAATGTAGTATAACTAAGTATAAGAAAGTTCAGTGCGGACAACTGCAGATTTTACTTACTTATAGTTTATGTATAAGTATAGGAATCATGAAAAATTTCGACTTCGAGATTTTAACGGATATACGCGTTTTGAGGTCCCCTGAATCGTTTCTGACTATTTTCGGAATGACGTCTGTGTGTGTGTATGTGCGCGCTCTAGCGTCCAAACGATTATAGCTAGAGCTCTGAAACTTTAAACTTGACATTTGTATGTAGCAAGGAGGAAAACGTCCTATTTGAACGCAATCACTCAACCGGAAGTGATGGTTTACTCTTATCACCTTTTTCCATATCTCGAAAACGATACACGTTACGGAAAAAAATATTCTTACATAAATTATAGATATTGATATTTTAAACAACTTTCATTTGAAAAGTTTTTTCGAAAACTGTAGTATAACTAAGTATAAGAAAGTTCAGTGCGGACAACTGCAGATTTTACTTACTTATAGTTTATGTATAAGTATAGGAATCATGAAAAATTTCGACTTCGAGATTTTAACGGATATACGCGTTTTGAGGTCCCCTGAATCGTTTCTGACTATTTTCGGAATGACGTCTGTGTGTGTGTCTGTGCGCGCTCTAGCGTCCAAACGACTATAGCTAGAGCTCTGAAACTTTAAACTTAACATTTGTATGTAGCAAGGAGGAAAACGTCATATTTTCAACGCAATAACTCAACCGGAAGTGACCGTTTACTCTTATCACCATTTTCATTATCTCGAAAACGGTACGAGCTATCAAAAAAATGTTCTTATATAAGTTAAAGACATTGAAATTATAAACAACTTACATTTGAAAAGTTTTTTCGAAAACCGTAGTATAACTAAGTATAAGTAAGTTTCGTGCGGACCACCGCGGATTTTTACTTACTTATACTTTATGTATAAGTAAGTATAGGAATCATGAAAAATTTCGACCTCGAGATTTTAACGGATATACGCGTTTTGAGGTCCCCTGAATCGTTTCTGACTATTTGTGGAATGACGTCTGTGTGTGTGTCTGTGCGCGCTCTAGCGTCCAAACGATTGTAGCTAGAGCTCTGAAACTTTAAATTTAACATTTGTATGTAGCAAGGAGGAAAACGTCCTATTTTGAACGTGATCACTCAACGGGAAGTGATGGTTTACTCTTATCACCTTTTTCCATATCTCGAAAACGGTACATGTTACGGAAAAAAATCTTCTTACATAAATTATAGATATTGATATTTTAAACAACTTTCACTTGAAAAGTTTTTTCGAAAAACGTAGTATAACTAAGTATAAGTAAGTTTCGTGCGGACCACCGCGGATTTTTATAATATTGCGATCGGGCGGCTAAACATACGTGTGGCTGTGCGCGCTCCAGCGCCTATCTATTGAAGGTCACACTGACACATTTTGAAAGCAATATCTCAAACTGATGGTTTATTCAAATCAACGTTTTCTATATCTCGTGAACGGTTCGCGTTATAGCAATTTTTCGTATAAAGGTTATATACTGGAATTAAAAAAAACATTTGTTTGAAAAGTTCTTTCAGCAATAAAGTATAAGAAAGTTTCGTGCGGACTACCGCGGATTTTTATAATTAGTAGTCCAATGAGTTAAAGTTAATAGGTATATTCTAATATTCAGACTAGGTACCTAGGTGCCCTTAATTATTTTATAGTATTAGTAACGTGTCAGGTTGCCAAAGTTTAAATTGTCAAAATCGATTAATTTCGAGATTTCTATTTCCTTATCTGTCATAATAGTTTTTATTTTCATCCGTTTTAATATTTGATTCACACAAAATGGTATAAATTTTCCCCTGTCGAGTCTGCAACCTCATTAGTATGTCATTGGTAAGACACAATTTCTCTTTGTTACTCTTATTGAAAATCATAACCTAAAAATGACATGCATAATAATATTGTGTGTGTGTTTTAAAAATACAATATAGTAAAGTGTTGTTAAAAACACTAGCGCATATTTTCGTTTTAGAATCAGTCTAGATCGTGTAATTTTTTCCCCAGTTGAGTCTGCAACTTCATTTGCTTGCCTTAGTGAGATGTTCTGTTGTAGGGTCATTTGATCCAATTTCTCTTTTTTTACTAATATTAAATAATAATAATAATTATTAATAATATTAAATAAATTATCATATTTTGTAGTAAATTATTACTAAATCTAAATATGTGATTCTATGCTTGAATGAGATCTAAATTTGTTCGGGAATACAATATATTAGAGTGTTTTAAAAAGCGCAAATTAATCGCGTTGAGTGGTAAATCGCCGATGTTTGTTACATATTTGCTGAAAAATTGCGAACGGAAAAGTTCCAAAATTTAATTCGCAACTTAATCACATAAATTCGAATTACGTCCAAACTGAATTATCTAATAAATTTCTATTATGAATAGCGACGTTTAATTTTATTTAAAAAAGCGAAATTTAATGGATCGAGAATGGCGATGAATAAATTATAAAACATACAGAATAAAAAACGCCCGCACGAAATTTTGAGATTTAATTGGCATTAAATTGAATAGTGAAATAATATTCGCAGTGGGCGCTGACATGTGCGCCGGCTAATTCACATTAGGTTGTAAATATGTGGCGCCCTCCATCGTCATCGTATTTACCAGAACTACTAAGGGCGGCAATTTAATGTCTGTCACTGGGCGAGCAATGTAACGAGTGAATTTAATTCAGTTAACCACAGGACAAGCTACCTCACGGATTTCGTGAACTAATTTTCGATTCGATCGAATTGTAGGGGTTGATTGTGTACAATTTTACGTGCAAATTTTGGGATTAATAATTATAAATTTAATATTCTATGAAGGTAATGTAAGAAAACCCTATACAGGGCACTTCAGAAACTATTGGAACATATTATCAATTTATTGACTTTAAATATTGTTTGTTTGGAACTAATTAGAAATTTTGACTTAAAATGCTCAAAGCTATTTCCTACAAAACTACTCATAAAATCATAATAAGGAGACAAGCCATGTTAATACAAATATGTAAAAATACTATATTGTTGTTAATTCAAAAATGCAGCGTTGACAATACTCGAGACCTGCACACATTTCAGTCTCTTTTGAAATCTTCAGCAGCCACGCCCATTCAACATTGATGTTGTAATAATCTATTGCGGAAAATCAGTTATTATTTCACAACTATCAACAAATACAAGTTCAAAAGGGAGGTTGGAAAGAATGGTTGTGGAAATAGTGATAGAGAAAATTTAAATGAAATGCGACAGAGAGAGAAACAATATGAAAAACGGTGAAAAAGTAGAAGAAAGACCCAAGTGAGATTCGAACAGGAGTTACACAAACCATTCATTGAAACGTCGACACAAACAAATACATTGAAACTGGTGACATACCGTCAGCAGTAGATGATATATAAAAAGCGAATATACTTCGCAGACAAGGGTAGAAAGGGACAGATAGTCTCAGAGGTAAGTAACCAGTAACTTATTTAATTGTCATAGCATCAGCAGAATATAGTATATAAATAGCTAATATGCTATTTCGACCCAGTTCTCAGGCAAACTCGCAGACCATGTCAAGTTATTACAAACTAAAGCAAATGAAGACTAAAATGTGGTGAATGCTATGATTATTATAGCCTAGATTATTATTTTCTGATCTCTTCATAAATTGTGTGGGAGTTTATATGGTGGTAGAGCAATGTATCATATCGAGTCGCTACTTAAAGACGAACGATGTTGTGCTGTTAAGACCTAGGACTGACCTCACAAGATAAAAGTGAGTGTGACATTTATATGTAAGAAAATGACATCTAGATGGCGCTAACATAAATACTGGCGCTCATGACGTATCAGTCAGTCAATAAAAATTACTCAAACCAACAACACGTGTTGTCAATTATCCACATAACATTTCGATATCAAGTATAAAGTTACAGTAAGACCAAAAAATACTCGAATTAGGCTATTGATTGTATCTTATGTCACATGTAAGTTATTAATATAATTTTGCAGTAACATTAATCTAATGCTTAAAATTATTAACATATAAATAAACATATTTTTGTATGTTATTTAAAAATATGATTGTCCCAATTTTTAAGTTTGGTATTGTTTTCATCAAAAGAACCACGCGATAAGAACTTCTATAGGGCACGATGGGGTGGAACTGTGAAATAAGAGTTGACATTGTGGCGTAGTTCGGTGGATGAGACATGACGCATGCTGACAGATTATCCGGACGTACCCCTGGGACGCTCAGGCTAGACTCTACATTTCGATGAACCCGCACCACGGAATGTTAATCTTGAACAGTAATAGCTTATGTGCCACGCAACGTGCTACCTACTGATTTTCTACGACAGATGCCAATTTTTGAATTCATAATGTGATATTCAAACGAATAATCCGGATTTCTTAACATCTCATTTTTTACATGTGTTGCATAACATATAAATTAGATTCGTGTTGCGACAAATTGCAATAATAAATTTGATTAAATACAGTCCTCTATTTGTTTGCGTAACAAATATTGTCAAATGTAAAGGAATGCAGTGTGGGTTATAGGTTTGTTTTAGCGCTTTAGCACTTTATATATGAAATACTTTTAATTAAAACATCGAGTGCTTTGAATGCAAGCTACTGCGTTCAATTAAACATTAGGTAATAAAATGTTGACTATGTCGCTGTAAAAAAATAACCAAATTTCTTTAATTCTTTTTCGTGTCATGTTTTCATTTGTATCAAAATAAAAAAAAATCAATTTGGGTTAAGCAATTTCGACGAGTCGCCTTTTCGAAGGAATTAAAAATTTTAATTTTTGATTAAAAATAGACGTGGAAAACTAACCACGACTTAGGATAAAATAAGCAAGAATGTCAAAAGCAACGACAGACAGAAAATAGGAAAGTCGAAAAAATACGATTTAATGAAACAAAAAAAAGTCAGTTGGCAAGAAGAATGGACTAAGATACTTTAGCAGGTCGAAATTCTTTAATTGTTGTGCTAAAGTAGAAAAATTCGAAGTCTTCAAGGATTTCGATTCTTCTCCTCTGGTTTCACAAGACAGAAACATTTCTTGTTTTTGCGATTCTTCATTTATCCCCAATTCTGACTTGACGTTCCAATGGATAATTAACTCTTGCTCATCGACTTAACTCTCTGGTTTGCCAACGACTCTTGATGAAGGTAATAAATAATCTTTGAAGAACCGATGACCTAATTGTGATCATATATTTGCAAATAGCACATCACATCACATCATCAACTCCTTGATTCTTATTCAAACCGCAACTTGCTGGTTTTTAGCAAGAGAGACGAAGTCTCGGAAATGTTTCATCCCTATCTGCTTCTCACCATTTCAGATGGGATTCTTTGTGGTAACTTTATTTCAGTCATCACAACTCCATAAGATGTTCTGCAAGTTGTTTCTGGTCCTATCAGTGTTTTGTACAAGCGTTGCCAACATCTGCTGTTACGTTGCTTTAAAAATTCTGAGAACTCTGAACCAACGTAATTCTGATGAGCAAGTTATAATAATGTAACGTAATGTTTTAGGGAACTATTTCAAATCAAAGCTTGACAGTGTAGATCCAAAGCCTCTTTAAGGATCAAAATGTATCAATTTTATAACCAGATTATTTGTATTGGCTATGATCGTGTAATAAAATTCGAATGGCAGAGATTTAGCCACCCCCACTCATACCTCGATCTCCTTTTCAATACAATATATTAGAGTGTTTTAAAAAGCGCAAATTAATCGCGTTGAGTGGTAAATCGCCGATGTTTGTTACATATTTGCTGAAAAATTGCGAACGGAAAAGTTCCAAAATTTAATTCGCAAGAGATTTAGCCACCCCCACTCATACCTCGATCTCCTTTTCACCAATTGGTATGCCAATGTAGGTCACCCATTTTGGTTGATGAAATCTTCTACTTTGTAAAAATCTACTGAAAATTTACTGACCTGTAAACTTCCAGCTGAAATTGGTCACAAAAGCATTCATTTAATTAACTAGAGATATGTCGAAGAACTATTCACTGATGCTATGAGTTGGGTAAATTAGCTCAGAAAGAAGGCTGTTAAATGGATTTACTAAGAAAGCATGGTTATAAATATAGGAAAGAAAGTCAGTTACAATTAGTGGGGAAACAAATTAGCAAGAAAAAGAAAGAAGGATATTTTTAACGGATTCACTAAGATAGCATGGTTATAACTTTAGGAAAGAAAGTCAGTTACAGTTAGTGTAGAAACCCACATAAGGAAAACCAAGGAGATCTAAATCATGATTAATGGGGAGAGGTGGAGAGGGGGGGGGGGGTATAAGAGCCTTGAGGGTACTAATTAATGACGACTGGAGAAAAGGAAAGAAGGTAAGAAATATACGAACTGATCTAATACGACAAAGGGACCGACTGGGTTTTAGTGCTTCTGCTTCTACAGAACTATACCATCGCATTTTCTTGAGACCAATTCTTGAGTCTTCTTGAAGAAAAATTGCTCAAAGTCTTCTTGAAGAGAAATTGCTCAAAGTCTTCTTAAAGAGAAATTGCTCAAAATCTCATTGAAGAGAAATTGCTCAAAATCTTCGTGAAGCATGCTGTCTGGATCTTAATCACATCACATCTTTGGTAGTAATTCAGAACCGTATTCGTCGTCGACCAGCCACGCCGACGACTTCTTGAAGACTTTTCGGTGTCGCTAGTCGACGACGAATACACTTCTGGATTCCTCCCAAAGATGTTCAATCTGATTAAGATCCAAATTGCATGCTGGCCATAAAGTCTTCGAATGCCAATCTCATCCAGGTATTCAGATACGACTCTAGCAATTTGTAGTGTAGGGTTGGTATAGTATGGCATTAAAACGAATCATTCTCTAAATAGGAAAATGGGGATGACAGCTAACAGTTGAAAGGTGATTGGGTTGGATCGGTCTGGGGTTGTAGTACCCATATGTTCTGCATGTCATAGGATAACACAGTTACCAAAATTGTTGTGTATCACATGCTTTAAATCCTAGGTTATATCTACAGGCCAAGAAGAAAAAATGCATCTTTCACATAGCGATGGATGTTCAACGCACTATTTTCCAAAAATCTGAAGGAACTCCCTTGAGAAGATAACAATTTGTATCGCCCTCTCCATAGCCTTTCTCGACCATTAGGTAATCGTAAATAAAAGCGTCATCAGCAAGTAGTTCGTCGTTTTGGTTAGGATACGAAATATTTCAAGGTGGTCTCCTTTGCCAGAGGATTTGGTTAGCATTTCTGATCTAACTCATTGAAGATTACGTTAGGTCGAAGGTGACCAAGTGAATATGTACTGGACTGGATTAAGAAGCATCTCGTGGGCAGGGGCTGTGTTGACTACATCGTCTCCGAAAATTCAATTTCAATTTCAAACTCCTCGCTGACCAATATAGTGGTGTCACTAAATTATTGAGCCTTCTTCAGATATATCTTTTAATTGTGTCAAAACATTTTGCGCTCGTCTTTAATAAACTGGAGCCTTTTTGCGCAACCATTAGTTTTAGTAAAATTTCAAGCATTAGCAAGGAGTTCATCGTTTTGACGAAGAGAAGAAATTGGGTTCGCACCACTCGCTCGGATACCGTAATCGCCATTTAGCGATCGTATAATGGCATTGACAAATGTATGAAAGAAAAGAAAATGTATTCAACCATTTTTTCTGGATGTGACTCAAGCATTTGATAAATCCATTGCATCGACTCCTGCTTGCTTTCAGGATCATAGTGATGAACTCAACGTGGTTCTGGTCACGTATCACCACAAAGATATTTTCCGCGGCTTCATTTGTATACAAAGTATCGCATATATTCCTACGGTACATAACGACTACATCCTCAGTGATTAACACATTGGTGTCATTAAATTATCCAGATGCTTCGTCAAAAATATTTTTTGATTGTTTCAAAACATTTTTTGTTTTCTTTAATAAAATGTATCAAAGTATTTGAGCAACCATTAGTTTTAGTAATATTTTTATGATGTTAGTCCTCCATTTGGATTGGATTTCAAGCAACAGCATTTTCTTTGGGCGAGGATATGAAATATTTCAATGTGATTTCCTTCGCCAGTGGGTTCGGTTAGTATTTCTGATCCAATGTGGCCAAGTGAGTCTGCGCTAGACTGGGTTAAGGAGCACCGCATTGTAAGGAACTGGGGATGGGTCCGGGATTGCTTTGGTTTGAATTGGTTTCAGTTGTCTTTGTTGACATCATGCTGTCACGTATCGCCAGAGATATTTTTCCGTATCAGGCTTCACTTATATACAAATCCTCGCATATATTCCGACGGTATATAACGACTACATCCTCACTGATCAATACATTAGTGTCATTAAATTATCGAGATCCTTCGCCAAAATTTTTTTTGATGCTATCAAAACATTTTTCGTTTCTCTTTAATAAAATGGAAACTGTTTGAGCAGCCATTAGTTTTAGTAATAATCTCAGCAAGGAGTTCATCGTTTTGGCGAGGATATGAAATATTTCAAGGTGGTTTTCTTTGCCTGTGGGTTTCGTTAGTATTTCTGATCCAAGGTGGGCAAGTGAGTGGACTGGATTAAGGAGTACCGCATAGTAAGGAACTGGGGTTGGGTCCGGGATTGCTTTGGTTTGGATTGGGTTGTCTTTAATAAAATGGAAAATATTTTTATGTTGCGCCAGGTTAATCCTCTATTTGACAGCGATTTCAAAATTAATTCTCCCAGTCTGCAATGGGGTTAGCTCCATGAAGGAAGTTGAATATGTAGATTACAAGTTTTTGAATATATTGAAATCTTTGTAGAAAATGACTTGAGTAGTAAGTTTTGGATGCCAATGGAGAGAAGGGTAGATAAATGGTGTAGAAGAAATACGTTTGGGGGATATAGATGAATGTTCAACGTTGTAAAGAAGCTCTGGTGATTTAACTAAATGTTTGGACATAAGGAAACGATTGATGAACACCATAACTTACTTGGGGGGATAGAAATATCGGCGAATAGAAGAAAAATCAACGGATATTATGTTTTTCAAGTTAATAATTCTTCTAGATCTAATAAATTTTAATTTCTCCATAGTACCAAACAAACCAATACGTTGGTGATAAGTATTGTAAGGTAATTTTAGAAATGTTTAATGAAACCTGCTCTTTTTGGAAATTGTAGAATTAAAGTTCATATAGCAAAGTTGTTAGTAGTTCTAACAAGCGAAATAATTAATTAAGTGAACTAGGATAAGTAGCTTTGCTTAAACTTTGTTACTTTGCATGTTAATTTGTAAAAATTGAAAGTGAATTACAAAACGATCGATGTGATAGTAAGTATGGTGCAATTTGGCGTATTGAATTGGCAGCTTCCACGTGCAGGATGTTATGCATTGCTGGTGATTCTCTACCTGTGTTTTACAATTCTAATTACATATCTTACATGGTCTAGAACCTCCCATGCAACGTCTTTTGATATTCCTATTGGTTTATTGGTGTAAGCTTGCGGTCCGTCATTGGTTAAAACCGACACAGGTCCAAGGCATGGCGCATGAGTGTAGGTGTTAGTAGACGACGTTTAGAGAATTGTCAGTGCACCTCTGGTCTCTGATAATTCTGTTTGTGCCGCTCCGTGTCGGAGACTCTGAAACACGCGGTCGTGACAACTTGATAACACGCGCGCGAATTTTTAACGGACATCCTTTTCTTTCCAAAGGAATATGCATGCTATATAAAGTTACACGCGGAAAACTTTTCGAGCAAAGAAAACTCATCTAAGTTACAAAATGTTTTACAAATTTATTCAGACCCGGAATGCTAATAAAATACGGTGCGAAATACTCTTAATTTTCTTGGCTATTCTGTGCATCTCGTACGCGGCTACATCGTCCGGATCACCTTCCAACGGTAAGTCCCATTCATGACCAAAAGCGGTCTCCTACAAATTTAATCTTGGCGTAGATGACAAGCTTTGATATTCTTAAGGAAAAAAAAAACAAATCATCGACGGGAAATTTCACACATAAAAACGTTCGCATATTTTTATAACATGGATAACGCGAACCGTGTATTTATTGTGCACCTCGAATTTTCGACATTTTTCAGAGTGATAAATCAAATTTATGGTCACAATATCATCAATCAACCTATTATGAAGTTCAAAAAAATGTTTAGCGGAAAGTTTATATTGTTAAAATACATTCCTATTACGAAATCATTTTGCGATTCAACATAAAAGCTCATCGCACGCATAAAACCCAATTAGCTTTTTATTGTATTTCTCTATATGGGTCAAACAAAGTTCAGACTAACGAAATTATGTATTTCGAATTATTTACTTTTATTAAATAGTTATTACACAACCATAGAAATATTACAAGTAAAAAATAAATAATCTAGTATAATATTAATTATAATAGATTTATAAACATTATTTTTTTTTATTGTTAAAGTCATTTGTAAAAAAAACATCACATTATTTTTTTATTATTATGTTATTGTTACGGCGCGCGTGGATCATATTTTGTTTATTTAACAACCGAAAACCATGATGCACGTAGTTTATTTTTATTTTAACGTAAAATATTTCAATTTAATTCACAGCTTTACTCGTTGAATTATACCACTAAATTTAAATTAAAAAAAATTGTACCCAATGGAAATGTTATATTACTACGCCACTGGAATCGAAGCACTTATATTTCAAATTAATCATTGAAGTACGACGTCTTCACTTACATCTTCACTACTTTTTTATATAAAAAATCAAGATTATTTATTTATATAAATTATTAATTAATTTTTTAAAGTACACCAAATTCCTAATACATAAACTATGGACTGTTCTTATGGCTTGCAAAAATATTATTTTTGTTTCTCAGCAAGCTACCAAATAACATTTCGTTTTGTAGTAAATTTTACATAAAAGATATTTTTAAAATTGCGTTTTTAAAAATTTGTGTTAACAGTTTTTGGTTTTAGAAAAAACTGCAGTGGTCCGCACTGAACTTTCTTATACTACATTCCCAGCCATTTTTCGAAAAACTTTTCGAAGAAAACTTGTTTAAAATTTCAATATCTATTTTCGATACAAATAATGGAAAAAGTGATAAGAGTAAACTATGACTTCCGACAGACACATGTCAATGTAACTAAACCAAATCTGACATTTCATAATTACAAAAAATTAAATTTTATGGGACAAGTTTCAGTCATAAAACTTGCCAATCAATTTGAAAGGAGTCTACAAAATTTCCATTGTATTTCTCTAAAATTTATCATTTATTTACGTTGGTTTAAATGGTATATTGACAGTTAGTTTTTCGTCCGCGAATAAATCCCCCAAAGATACGAAAGTTTATGGATTCGCAATATAACATTATTCCGCTTCTAAAATTTATAGCTTTCGTATCTTGTGGATCGTATGTTTTCTTATCTTCGGCAACATATTTGAATGAATAAGTAAATTCATATTTCGGATAAAATAACTAAACGTAAAATTAACCGCACGATTCGCAAATTAAACCTACGCTTCGAATTTATCCCGTGTTATTACCTTATGTATGCGAGATAATTAAGGTGCAATTTACACCATGGAATGTTAATTAGCTATGTAATGCATGTTAATAAAGGATGTCTACGCTGCTCTGTTTGCGAAATGTTAAGAAAATAGCGCGCAGCAAAATTTCCGGAGGAAATATTGCGGCATCAATTTAGTTTGGTGTAAAAATCAATGTACAGTATGCAACGCTTTGTACACTCTGGATCAAAAGAAAAAGTACTAACCTGGGCGACTTTGTATTTTGGCATTTTCCAGCAATTTAATCTTTTATGATAAAAGCATTGACGTTTTAACTTTCTATTATTTTCTTACAATTTTGTCATTGCAAATATTTATAACAACTTCATCCTGAATAAACTGTACCGTACAGCTATTACGCCTCAAGAACTTCAAAGCGTATGTAACAAAATGAAATAAATAATCAAAGATACCATCGGCAAGCAAATAACAAGAAACGCAAATTTTCATTGATAAATTCTATACGATATATTTACTATAATTTTTTACTTAATGTTAAAGGTCGTTCGGTTTTACAATAATAAAACAATTCCCGGAACCGAGATTTATTTTATTCAAGCCCAGTCGACGTTCACAGCTCTGCAACACAGCGCTTCTCAAAAGTTTTGCTGTCGAGAAATTACTTTAATTACCATGTTTAAAATTACATATTAATCCTGCGTTATCGGCGTTGAAATCTAAATCACAAAGCACGATTGATTAAAATAGTAACGTTATTAAAGTATTGCGCGAGGCGTCAAAAGTTGGGAAATCCTGACCTGCTCGGCTTCTAAGAATTATTTCGGTGCTAGAATCCGTTCAAGGTCGAATACAAGGATACCGAGTTCATTCATAATTTTGGAAATTGTGTCTCAAATAAAACAGGATTGAATGCACGTCAGAAATGAGGCCACGTTTTTAATTGCATCTTCTATCTAAGTTAAGACGACTGGTCCCCACCATTGGCCGAAATAATTATTGTGATAGACAACGCACTCATTTGCATTGTTAATTCTGTTAATTTTGTGTTTTGATAAACTTTGGCATTAATAAATGTTCTATAACTGTTAATTCATTTGCGAATGTCAGGAGTTTTTTTTAACAGTTTTATACTAATTACATTTTATTTTTATGTTGAAAGAGATGTAGAAACGTTTACTTAATTTTATTGAAAGAAATGTTTCCCTTTAACAATACTAATCATGGTACAAAAATGTTGAGTTTCATATTTTTATATTATTGCTAATTTCCTGATTGTTTACAAAATTTTGCTTATACGTAGCTCTGCAATCAAGTCAAATTAAAAACTTAATTGATTCATTAATTTTATCGATGCAAAATATTCGATTAGGCATTGTTAATTTATTTTGCGCTATAAATCAAAATTAATTGAATTAAATGAAGTATAAGTTTAATAGAATTTAGATTGTTTGATTGTATGAGTTGTTTGCTGATTCGATTGATTACTGATACAATTAGTGGTGATAAATAAGTTTATTACATTTCTATTTCAATGTTAAACTAATTTTACTGAAGTAAATATTGACCATACATTCAACTGTAAGAATTTTGTTCAAAAGTTTCAAAAGTAGATGCAATCGAAAATTGAATGGAATGATCCAAATATTAAAAAAAAATAAATTGGCTGATTTATAAAAAAAATGTTTTGCGAAATATTTTAATTTTTTAAAATTAATAAAATTTTACATCGCTCGACTTGGCTATAAAACTGTATCAAGGTGATGACAACTGTTTTGCTCTATCTTGAGCTCATCAGACCACCACACATACGTCCGCTGAACGTGCATCATGCGAGTATGCGTGAATATTAACGACATTAACGTCAATACAACTACATTCGTACTGCTACGTAATTGCAATGGATTAAGTCGGTCCATGTTTTTTCCGCGCGGAAATTTCGTATTGGAAACATGCATTCTGATAAACATGACACGTTACACTGAAGTTAACAGAATCGAATAGTGAGGGTAACACGTTGGTTAATAAAGCTTAATAAATTTAAAAAAAAACCTAGAAGGGAAATTGGAAATAATTTTCCGGAAAGATATGTGATTTAAACGACACACGTAGTTTTTGACACATAAGTGGTGTTAAAAACCTTTATTGGCATATTTGCCCTTAATAATAACATATTATATATTCCTTAAATTTACATTCCCATTTCCCCCCTTGTCTATGTAAGTGTATTTTTCTTTTTCCTGATTCCCTTCTAAGTCACCCTCCGCCTATTGCTTCCTTCACCCCTCTCCAGCCACCTCCTCATAACCTGCAACAATCATAATTTTAGTTAGCCGCCCTCATCCTCCCCCTTTCTTAGTTAATCCATCCGTATAGCCTTCTCCCCCAACACCTTCCACCATTCTTTTCTTCTCTCTTTCACCTCCTTGTTCCATCCCGCCTCTTCACACTAAACCAAACAATGTTTCCACTTGTCTCTTCCTTTATCACACATCTCGCATCTTTTGTAATCCCCTCCCATCTAATATTTGTTCTTCTTCTCCTCGTTTCCGCATCTGAATCTTGCTATTCTTCTTTCTTCTTCCTCTGTTTTCCCCCTTCCAGATATTTACGAATACTCCTATTTCCTTGTATTTTTCATTATAACTTGAATTAATTATCTTCCTGCCCCTTTCCTGCGCTTCCACCTGTTTCATCGTGTTCACTACCACCCTCTCTACTACACTGCCCTCTCTCCTCCTTCTTTCTACCTCCAGGCAGTCCCGCTTGTTCATACATTTTTTTTCTGTTATCCTCCAAGTTTGATGGTTCCCTCCTTCCATCACTCTTTTTCCCAAACTATTGCCTTCATCTTCTTTCAATACTTCTTCATATTTTATCACCCTCCTTGCTGCTTCTACCTCCATTCTGTCCCTCCCTGCCTCCTGTCTCATGATATAGTCTGGGGCCGACGTTTCTAGATGTAGGGTTCTCTTCATCTGACCTAAATATGCCCTCTCTAATCTTCTCTGTTCTTTTACCCCCCATAAATTATCCTCGCGCAACAATCCCAGATCTTAAATGGCCCCACAAAACCCCCATTCCTCTTTCCACACAGACTCTCTTTCAGCCCCTCTTCCGCTTTCCTCACCTTCTTGCATATATGGATACAGTGTTCAAGGTGTCAAATATATCAAATATAAATAAATATGCAGAAAATAAGTTAGCAAATAGGAGTCGATAGTAAAAATAAGCAACATGTTTGACACATAAGTGGTGTTAAAAACCTTTATTGGCATATTTGCCCTTAATAATAACATATTATATATTCCTTAAATTTACATTCCCATTTCCCCCCTTGTCTATGTAAGTGTATTTTTCTTTTTCCTGATTCCCTTCTAAGTCACCCTCCGCCTATTGCTTCCTTCACCCCTCTCCAGCCACCTCCTCATAACCTGCAACAATCATAATTTTAGTTAGCCGCCCTCATCCTCCCCCTTTCTTAGTTAATCCATCCGTATAGCCTTCTCCCCCAACACCTTCCACCATTCTTTTCTTCTCTCTTTCACCTCCTTGTTCCATCCCGCCTCTTCACACTAAACCAAACAATGTTTCCACTTGTCTCTTCCTTTATCACACATCTCGCATCTTTTGTAATCCCCTCCCATCTAATATTTGTTCTTCTTCTCCTCGTTTCCGCATCTGAATCTTGCTATTCTTCTTTCTTCTTCCTCTGTTTTCCCCCTTCCAGATATTTACGAATACTCCTATTTCCTTGTATTTTTCATTATAACTTGAATTAATTATCTTCCTGCCCCTTTCCTGCGCTTCCACCTGTTTCATCGTGTTCACTACCACCCTCTCTACTACACTGCCCTCTCTCCTCCTTCTTTCTACCTCCAGGCAGTCCCGCTTGTTCATACATTTTTTTTCTGTTATCCTCCAAGTTTGATGGTTCCCTCCTTCCATCACTCTTTTTCCCAAACTATTGCCTTCATCTTCTTTCAATACTTCTTCATATTTTATCACCCTCCTTGCTGCTTCTACCTCCATTCTGTCCCTCCCTGCCTCCTGTCTCATGATATAGTCTGGGGCCGACGTTTCTAGATGTAGGGTTCTCTTCATCTGACCTAAATATGCCCTCTCTAATCTTCTCTGTTCTTTTACCCCCCATAAATTATCCTCGCGCAACAATCCCAGATCTTAAATGGCCCCACAAAACCCCCATTCCTCTTTCCACACAGACTCTCTTTCAGCCCCTCTTCCGCTTTCCTCACCTTCTTGCATATATGGATACAGTGTTCAAGGTGTCAAATATATCAAATATAAATAAATATGCAGAAAATAAGTTAGCAAATAGGAGTCGATAGTAAAAATAAGCAACATATGAAAATAAACAGAAACGAGAAACGAAAACTACGCCTACGAGAAAGGTACCAGGTGAACAAGTAAAAAGGAACAACAGAAAATAAAAAAAACATAAAAAAATTGAGTAAGAAAAATTATAGACAAAAATAATAGAACGAAGCTTATTTCATCCCTTCCAGATGAAATAAGAGTTTGAAAACTGCTGCATATAAACACAACCCATTAGTAATAAACTAGAAGCGAAAGAAAATCAATGATGAATATAATTTAAAATATAAATTAACACTTGAAATAGAAAAACTTAAATTAAAAAACAAATATCTAATTGTTGTATTTTTCGATTTTATTTTAATTGTTTGTGTATTATTTTAAGAACACAACAAGAAAAATTAAATTAGAAAGAATACAAGAGTCAAAATATTAACAAAAAAGAAGAACAACAAACATAAGTGTACTAACATCATATAGGCGTTAATACCTTCACACTTAAGCTGATACGTGATCAGAGAGGTCTATTTTAACCGACTAAGTCGGTACCGTCGAGACTTGTAATTACATCGCAGCTACTTAATACGTTAACGTAGATATCTGTAATCATTCACATGATTAGACTGCGAAGTAGTTACAAGTCTCAACGGTAGTGACTTAGTCGGTCAAAGTAAAGCTTTGTGATCACGTAGCAGCTTGAGTGCGAGGGATTGACGTCTAGATGGCGTTAGTACACTAAAAATAGTTAAGTCTAGTTGGAAATAGACAAAAATTGAAGTAAACATCAAATGAAAAAAATTGAAGAAGAATCGATGAACAAGTTAAATAACAACAATAATTAGAACAAGAGCATGGAAGGTATAAAAAGTAGAAGAAGCTGGAGGAATAAACTTGAAATAAAATTAACGAAAGACAGAAAAGTTCTGATTTAATCATTTAATAAATGCAACGAAACGAAAATCAATCTTTTAGAAAATGCCAATTTAATCCAATTTTAATACGAGAATTCTGGTAGTAATATTCGACGAGTTGCATTATAAATTTGAAACACACAACTCAACACTGTTTACAACATATTAAATTTTATAGTTTCGACGTTTTAAGATTGTTCAAGTTCCTTCAATCTAATTTACTGCCAATTGCATTCACGTCTAATATTACCACACCTTATAAAGTAAGTTTTATGGCGTTTTTCCGTCGGCTTTGTAAATCTCGTACGCGTCTTATAACTTAGATTTTTGTGATGTGAATTTCCTCCAGTATTTACCATAATTCTAAAATCGAAATTAAATATGAAATTATATATAATATAATAAATATTAATATATTTAATTAAATCCAAAAATCGCTGTAGAAATTTTTAACAAGAAATCATAGAATCTATTTATTTTTACATTACGAGTGACGAAAAAGAAAATGAACAAAAAAGCAAGACAAATTAACCCTTCGATGCACAGTATAAGTCTACGAATTTCCATATCTCCGGCCTGAGAAGCTCGTATTATAATATAATGTAAATAAGTTACTACTAAATAATAATACGTAATGTTATTATAAAACAAGTTATAAACGATGACTAATCAAAAAACTACTCTTTAGAAAAACACGTACAACATATTTTTATACTGTGCTCATTTTTTTGTTTGTGTCGTATATATATATATAAAAAAACAAAATTAACCACAAAACACAAATGAAATAAATCTACAAATTAAGACAAATAAGTTCCAATAAGTTGTGAAAACAATTCCTAATAATTTAAAATAGTGGCCGCACGGTTGGGCGCCACTGACAGTCATCTGGATTTTTTTTAACGTATTCGGTGATCGTAAAATCGTTTTTTTTTCTTCTAATAGGCTAATACATTCCCTTTCTAAGACACGTCAATATTTTCTTGGTGCTATAAATGTAATTTGTTTAGAATTAAAGTTATTGTCTTAAATTTGAATAAGTTTGATTTTGGAGGTGTGAATGATATAAAAGACATATGATTGTTTCTACGTGCCAGTAGAACGTTAAACCCTGGAACATATTCATTCAATTCGTAGATACAATTTCACCCCCTTTGGCTTCTTACGAGTCTACAAACGTTTCATCGGCATCGATGAGCAGAATGACAAGTACTATAGCAACTGTTGTATCGGGACTTCGAAAAGCCATATCTTATTCAATTTTTCATACACGTTGATTTTTTATCTCATTTTAGCGTAGGTGTGGGCATTGTTTTCGTCCTTTACCCATACTAACGTGTTATAACAGGAACCTATTGTAGCAAACGGCTCCCTTAGGTGTACTTACTTCGTTCTACTTCATCATTTTAGAAATCACATTTACACCGCAACCCATTCCGGCTTTCGCAGATGTTTTCTTTTCGATGTTTTAATATTAATATTTTTTAATTTAGAGAAAAAACGGAATGTTTCTTATTGCATCTTTCAGAACTTCAATTTGAGATTTAAAAAAAAACAAATAAAGCTGTGTATACGTCCTAGGACTCTTTAACAAATTACGCCATTAAAATTTCGTTAAACAGCTGTAACGTAACTGTGGGCCATTTGTTTGTTTAAAGTAGGAACGTTTCTTTGATTTTTCTTCAAAGGTTATTTTCGTTTTAAATTTAGAACGATTATTTTTCCATTGATTTATGTAAAGTCGTGTTAGTGAGCAATGTGTTGTTTCTCACGTTGGTCATTTGTAAAATAATGCAATTTCTACCAGAGCGTCGATTTTTTGTATGTGTCGCACTGCGTTGACAGGCTATACTTTGGTCCCTAATTTATTATAAACATGCATTATTTAGCAATATTTAATATTGCCGTACGTTGATTGGGGACGCTTATGCTCGACAACCCCCTTATATTCCGATGTGTGGTGAATCAGAACGATTCACCCCAACTAATATTGCTAACTAGATAGACCATCTGACTGCTCTCCGAGGACATATTATTATGCACCTCAAAAAGTAAGGATTTATATGTAATTTACATATTCATAAACTGCCTATTGGATTCATAAATTACACGTGCTCAAAATGTGACTACAAACGTTATTTGAAATTTAACCACCATCCTAACTTCCCCTCAATAATAGCAACCATCAATTTTAATGTCAATATTGCAACTAATGTCCTTCACATTTTTCATAAATAATGCATATTTTTTCATGACGTATTCATTTTGCTTAAATATACACCATATACATATTTTATTACATGCTACATACGAAGTTACACATTAAATTATATTTAAATTTTATAAATCAAATTTCATGTTATATTGACGAGCCGTTCACTTATCGACGTTGCCAAATCGTACATAGCCATTAATTAGTCAACAGTAGTAATTTTTTACTAAACGATTAGTCAGTGACTTCGGCCGATAAGATGCACATTGTTACCGTTAAAGATTATGCCGCGTTAGTAGCTTATATTCTGAATAATTTTTCGAATTAAAGCGTGGAAAAGTCTAAACGAATTTAAATTTATCTTACAAACATATTTGTGAACTTGTGCAGTGTTATTACCTAACTAAAATGTACAAATTCCGTGAACTCTTTAAAATGAACGTGAACAATTATTTCGTTTGCTGCATAAAGGTAACTTTCTTAAATTTCTTGAACGATTATGTACTACTATCATTAGTGATGAAATATTTATTTTGTATAATAATGAAATTAATAATTTTTAATGAAACATGATTTTTTTTGGGAAACATACTAGAAAATATTATACTACATTAAATAAAATTAAATTCCATAAATGTTGAAGAAAAACAGAGTAAGAGTAAACAATTATAAGTAGCGGTGGTGATTTTTTGGTTATTTCGTTTTGAAGTTCTTACTAAAAATATTACTACTAGTACATCGACGTAGAACATCTTTATTTATTAAACTGAAAAGGGGCAGGTTCGATCTTGGATATAGAAGTGTATTTCTTTTATACGCAATACTATAATAAATAAAATAAGTTCCAAGTTCAAAGAACGAAGTAAATGCTATTAATAATTTAACAAGTTGTCGTAAAAAATGTTTATTAGTAGTTTTATGATTTATGTTCTTTTTGTTTTTATGAATTGCTATCGTCTCTTGTTTCTACGAGATTATTTTTATATTTTCTTTTCGTTAAGGAATTTTTACATTATTAAAGTTAAAATTGTGGTTTTCATTGAATTCATGTTTGGGTAAAGCTGCAGTATCACATTGACCTGTTCTGGATTTTTTGTGAATATATTTTGCTGTTTTGTTCGGTGTGTATTAAATATTTTTTAATTTTTTTCTGACGTTTGTGAAATATAATGTATGACCCATATTTTTGTTGTCAAAAACTTGGATACCAAAAGCTTATCGTGCACACCAAATGTAACATTTCTGATAAGAATACCAAAGACATAATACCATGGGAACGTGTGCAAGAATAACAACATATCAAATGGCTACTGAGCTGGTAAATATTAAAACACAAACAAACAAACAGACAATTAAAACTTTGCAAAGAATAAGAGTCATGAGAAGGAGCAGCAGAAGTAAACAAAAACATCAGAAGAGGTACGAAAAATAATAGAAAGACACATTTCTTGAAAGTAAGTACATGGGCTATGCTGGAGGTAGGAAATCAATCAGTAGAGATCTTGGTCGCTGCCCTCCAGGAAATTGGATGGAGCAATTAAGGGCAAATTGATAAGGACGTTGTTACTGTCTCATATTCAAGAGAGGATAAGCAATGATCCCATTAGTAGCCGTAGCCGTATTATCAACGAAGGAGGAAGTGATGAAAATAATAAAGAACAGTAAAAATGGGAAAGCTCCTGAAATCGATGGGATTTATTAAATACGGTGGAGAAGATATATAGGAAGAAATTTATAAATTGATGATGACGGTCTTGGTAACTACATTCTAAGAAAAAAAGAAAAACCGATACAAACACAACAAAAAATAAAGAAACATAATAAACTATTAAATAAAGAAACTAAAACTTATACAACTTATAAAAAAATTGTTGGACAAATCAAATATCGCACTCAAGAACAAAATATTCCACCAAATTACACAACCTACGACCATCGTTCAAATTAATAATAATTTTAATTAGAAATCCTTTCGATTTATGTTATTTAGAATTGACGTTTATCTAATTTTCAATTAAATAAGTAATTATTGTATCCATAATTTTTTTATGGTGATATACTCTTATTAATTGCTAATGTCATCGCTATTTTTTTTGCAAAATACACTACAAGTATTGACGACTGCGATTATTTACGGATATGACCAATGTTTAGCCTAACCCCTGAGACTATCGGCCTAGCTATAAAACGACCGTATACCCGACAGATGTTAAATCGTTAAATGGTCTTGAATCAGTAGAGGATTACTCAGAGTTCCAGTGGTGATTATGTTTATGAATTTACACAAGAATTTGCATATTTTGCAATTTGTGTTTATTGAAATACTTCTGTGCGCCATATAATAGGGCAAATAAACAGTAAAACATTTTAACATATAATCATTTAGAGAATAATATCGATTAAAGCGAATAAAACGATCTTGAACCAAGGTTGATTTTACAAGGTAATGTCTGTTAATAAATTTATATTCTAAATACAATAATTACGTACAAAAGAAGTCTCAACCTTATTAGACCAGTTATCCTTACTATACATAGTCCTATAAATCTTTCTTTCCAAACTAGGTTTTTTATAGCAGGACTAATTTCTCCCCATTGTATCAATCCTTCTTGATTTTATATTTTTGTAGACGATTACACTTGTGTTTCTATTGCTCATTTTTCGTTTTACGACTTTTCTCTCTATGTTCCACAACACACTGTTCTTTACATCTTGTCTAAGGCGATAAAGACCATGGAGCTTTTCCTGTCTTCAATCTAGTCGTGTCGATAGTGAATTGGATCTTAAAAATATGGTTCTGAACACTTCTGCACTTTCTGAATCCGTTTTAGGTCTCTTCTGACATTATCGTTTGTGTTTTTCGATCAGAATTTGTATAATTTCATGTTAACTCAGCAACATTATTCTATTTTAATTATTATAGACTTTCTGATCTCACTTTATGAATATAGGTAAAACCCTGCCAGTTTCCTAATCTGCCCATATAGCTTCTTCATTGCAGGCCCTATTTACTATTTCCATCCCATTTGTTCCCATATTTTTGAGAATTTCCATTCTATAGTTTCCTTAGGACTTAAATCATTTCTTCCATAATTATTTCGTCATATTTTCCTGTTAGTTCACTTTTACTTATTTCCTCTTGTGTTTCTTTATTTCTTCTCCTCCAAGCAGTTATTCAAAATATTCTTTCCATCTTTCCATTATCTTTGTCCCGGCTGCCTTTTTAATGAGTTATTTTGTGTCCTTTTCTAAGTTTTTGTAATACTTTATAAAAAAATTTTGATGGCCTTTACTATCCTTTTTTATTTTTTCCCAAGATTCTGACTGGACGATAATTCTTCGTCGCTTATATTTGCTACCTTTGTTTTTCTTATTTAAATAGACTTTCCATTTATTTCTTTTGTTGCTCATCTCTAGTTTTTGGGTCTGTTAATTTATACGATCTTATCCACAACAAAAAATATACATCATAAATTTATATTAAAATATTTTATCGTTACTAAACGTCATTTAAATTAATTTTTATTTCATTTAAATTAAAATACGAAATAATCCGTAAAAGCGAGTTTAACCTAATAAATACTTGCACGTGCCTACACCACGCATATTTATCTATATCTGTTTGTTTAAATATTGTATGCGAGTGCGGCCACGCAGCCCGTTAAAATATTGTTTGACGAAATAAAAAGAGTTAGAGCGGCGATTACTGAACCATTAATTTGGGGAGAGGCATTAACGGGCATTAAATGACACTATGTCCATGAAACGTGAGGATTAACATAGTAAATGGATGAATTCTGAGCAAAAGGAAAAGAGATAAAGCCCAATGAACGCACGTTATTTATTCTTATCGGGGCCATCTTACTGTATCGTATCGAAAAGATCCCTTATTGTAAGAACGAAAATCGAGACGATTGTGTCTCAACTTATAAACTTATTCTAAGTCTATCTGGATACGCGTTTCCCCTACGAACGTCCTATAACTCAATGCAACAATAGATTACATACTAATGAGTCAGTGGCGTTGTTAAAAAACTGGAAAAACGGGGTTAAATATATATCTAATGAATTACACATAAAACACATTATTGTTATTACGAAAATTAACAAAGGACATATATCAATTTATAACAAAATAATGTCATTAAATTAGGGGTGAAATGGAAAAGTGTATTAATGAATTTAATTGGTTGATTGACGATGTCATGTGTTAAAAAAGTAAAAGGGCACGTAGAACCGAACCCACTTAATGCATTACCGTTATCCGATAAGCTATTGATAAAGAAGACGGATGCTTAATGCATTACTCTCTCATTATAATTACTACGGTAATTAATTAACATTGTTATAATGCAGATGGTTACGGCTATGAATGCTAATATTGTACAAGCCTCAGTTATGCGCCCTATATTGCACATACAGCACTGTCCCGAGATTTAATACACAACTTATATAGCTGCAGGCGACTCTTGATAGACGCCAACGTAAATTCACCTGTTCATTGATACGAAACCTGCCACTAAATAAATAAATAAATTTAGTCGAGCAAAAAACGCTAATCATGAATTTAAAAGCCACGATATAACGTAAATAAAAATGCGTTTCTGTCATTGACAATATTCCATTTTATAAAAAAATGCACTAAATATGCTATGATATGGTTTTTTCGACCCGAACGAGCGCTTCGAAAAATATCAAACGAGACTACCTTTCATGTAAAAAATCTTGGTTTCCCTGGAGGTAAATGCAAAATGCGGCTGATGGCAGAAATTAAGGCAACATGCTACGCTGTCGAATAAACCATGTTACATGGATACGCAGCCACGATTGGAAATAAAAATAAAATACTCGCTTATATTGCAACGCTGTAGGCTGATTTAAATATGAAATTTCCTTGCTTTTTTGCTCTACGCCATGTTCTAATATGTCTCTGTAGAATACAATAACACATTATTCGACGATTCAGACAATATAAACATTCTGACACAATATTCTTTCATTGGTTTATAATAGAATCCTTTTAATAACAAATTTATATATATATTTATGGTTATATTGATTATTTCATGATTTCATGAATTATTGCTTTATTGATTACAAGTACATTTTTTTATATTAATTTGTTATTCGACTCTATTATACATTTATGGTTTACTTTCCAACAAAATTATTTAATTATTATATTAAGCAAAAGTAATAAAAAAACTGGTTCTATATATAGAAATACAAGTGGCTGGACACATTCCTACAATGTGCTGCTCTTATTTTATATGGCGCTGCTAACTAAATAAAACAGTTGACGACTTATCAAGGTCGTGTACTATCTACGATGCTCTACATCTACACAAAGCGCCAGTAAAATCGAAACCGGATAAATATTTTATATTGTGACGAATATATGAAATGCAAGTTTACTTATCTTTTAACACAAAAATATATATGGGAATTTAACTATTCCATTTATTATAATTATACCAAAACATACCAATAACCCCCAACATTTGTTATACAAAAATTAAGTAACAAAAAAGGCGCTTAAAACATGGTTATGACGCATATAATTTGATCAAATATGTGGCGTTTGGGTCATTGTGTGAAGCGAAGATTTTGACCAATGAGAATGAAGAATTAGGGGAAAATGACTTCGTTTCGATACATATTTTGGCCGTTGCGAGGAACGAGCAATGTTAAATTTGTGTCTTACTCATTAAAAATTCTTAACCCAAAAAGTTAGTCTGACCTCAAAATTTTGTGAAACGTCACTTAATTTAAATTGATTGGACCATCGGTGGCAATGTGATCTCACCAAGTTTTATAGTAGAATGGTCACCTGTATATTACTATTTGATATACAGCCGATCATCCAGTGAAAGAATTTTTATAATTCTATAAACAATAATAACATAAAAATAAGAAACTTTTTGAATTTTTTGAGGATATTTTCAACTTTTGTCTTAATTGGTTGATTTTGATTTGCAAATGAATAAAACAACTTTCGGTAAATTGCAGGAAACGAACGGCAAATTGATTTCTTCATCGCGCAATCTACAATATGATTGTAAACATTTTATGTGCCCATAAAAATATAGTAAGAACGGTTTTAGACTGGAGCGACTAATAATGGCTCATTAGCAGCTCTTGAAGGCATCACGTTTTTATAGTATTTACTTTTCCGCAAAGAAAAATTATTTCAATTTGACTTTTACGCGATGCATTTTAAACTGAAGAAAACTCGTAAATTATAAATCTTCGAAAATAGAGCGCCTATTTTTAGTTGTTTTTCTATTGCGCAGTTGTGTAATTTTACCTCGCTGTGGGTGTTTATATGAACTTCGAACATCGTTTTAATATACGTGGAAAATTTATAGACTTTATTAATAAACACTGATATTATTTTGTTATTTTACACTTAGATTGTCGTAATTGTTACAATAGTAGAAATTCACGCTTTAAGGTACAGTGGGCGACAGTTTAAGTGAGACTGCAAACATTTCGACTTAAAAACTATCTCCAATATAAACTAATACAAAATCCAAAGAATCCAAAAGTACAACAAATTTGAATGGATCAAAATAAAAATTAATTACCGTTCTGTCCCCAAAACGTATCTTGCAGAGCTTGACGAAACGTCGGGCTCCAGCCAAGTAGCCACGTCACCAGTCACAAACGTTATACCAGGATGCAGCAGCAGTAGTTGGGAGTTCGGAACTATGAGTTGTATTCACCAATACCTGAAATGAAATAATAACCAGTTATAACATACATCTGCTTTTGTTTGGGATAACAGGGAACGAGTTTAGGAAAGCCCGCAGCTCATACGATACAAGATAGCGTGAAACTTTGAAACTTACTCTTTCGATTTATTTGAAAATAGAAAAAAAATCAAGATATTACTACTTTCAATTTGTAATAATTAAAATAACGTTGTCTAACAAGAAATATGAATGAAAGTTTAAATGAAATGAATTATAAGAAGGGTATGGAAGAGGGATACAGAGGGACACAGAGAAGGGGTAAATCATAAACGTACAGAAATACTTGAAAGACGAAGAATAAAGGAATAAATAATGCAGTAGTTTAACGCCTTGTAGCTCAAAAGGGAAATGATATAGAACAAGTAGTAACTATAATGAAAAATGAATGGTTAAAATTAGAGAAGCACTTCTAAGAGGAGAAAATATCGCGTCAGGAGCAGTAATAGTAGAAATGGAGTCATGGCGGGAAAAAAATTCTCAATCCACTAAATTGAAATAAATGCCAAGAAGGCTAGGATAGTTGGTATGTCCATTTGCCAACGGAAACTACACAAAATTCAACAAAATAACACAAGTGGAAAAGATCAACTAATTGGGAAGTATAATCAGTACTTGTGGTGGAACTGCACACAAAGCAACGACTGTTGAAAGTTGCAATCACCGCAAATCAGCAATCATACAAATATCAACATCTGCAATAGCAACGTTATAAGACTTATATGGCTGCGATAATGGGCGATGGCAGAAAAAAGCGCAGCAATCTAGAATTATAGAGAAAGAAAAAATCAAGTACCGACCAGGAATCGATAGTGGGCGATGACAGAAAAAAGCACAGCAAACTAGAATTATAGAGAATTGAAAAATCAAATACTGGCCAGGGAATTCATTGTAGGTGTAAGTGGGGTTGGATTGGGTATACGTTGAGGAAATCAAAGGATGACATAACCAGATAGGCAATTAATTGGACGATTGCGGGGAGAAGAAGTAAGGAAGATGGTGGACGAGCTGGAATAGAATAGTGGAGGAGGAAAGAATGTACGAAAAAGCTGCAGTTGGATGGAGGTAAGCAATATTACCAACTATAAATGACAAAAGACAAAAGACAAAAGGCAGATGGGAGATGACAGGTGAAAGATGACAGTTGGTATGCCCATAGGCCAACAGAAACTACACAAATTCAACAGAAAATAATACAAGAGGAAAAGATCAACTATTTGGGAAGTATAATCAGTACTTGTGGTGGAACTGCAGACAAAGCAACGACTGTTCAAAGTTGCAGTCGTCGCAAATCAGCAATCATACAAAAATCAACATCTGCAACGTTAAAACTGAAGTCTTATATGCCTGCCATAATGGGCGATAACAGAAAAAAGAACAGGGACAAATCAAGTACCGACCAGGAAATTTATTGTATGCGTAAGTGGGGTTGGATTGGGTATACGTTGAGGAAATCAAAGGATGACATAGCCAGATAAGCAATTAATTGGACGATTGTGGGAAGTATACGCAGGGAAGATGGCGGAATAGCTGGAATAGAATAGTGGAGGGGGAAATAAGGTATGAAAAAGCTGAAGCTGGATGGAGGTAAGTAATATTACCAAAGGTAAAAGACAAAAGACAGGAGACAGTTGGCAGATGGAAGATGACAGATAACAGATGGCAGATGACAAATGCCAGATGACAAATGACATGTGACAGATGACAGATGATAAATGGCAAATAACAAACGACAAATGACCAACGAGAAATGCCAAACGACAAATGACAAATGACAAACGACAAATGATTGAGCAAAGCCATATTTGTCATCTTCTCAATCGAAGTGATCATGTGATGACATATGACAACTGACAGATGACACATGACAAATGACAAACGACAAACGACAAAGTTTGACCTTGCAGAAACGTCGGAATAATCCCACCCGAGAAATATTATAAAAAACTTGGCATTTTAATAATTACAATCAAATTTAATGAAAATCTATTTTAATTTAATTTAATCCACTTTGTGTCAAATGTGTGAACATAAATTAAACAAACTGCAATCCACCAACCAAGAACGCAAAAACATGGTCGTTTTTCTGACCCCACAAAAAATGTTTTTATATTAATAAAATAAAGGCAAGGATAATCAATAATAGGATTTAGTGTGATCTCAAAAACAGGGATGAATAGGGCAGGACAAAATACATGGGGGAAGAATAGGACGCGGGTTGTTATATCGTCTGTTCGCCCAACACGTGACTTACAGATAACGTGACCAGGCTGACGCGTCGCTTGAATCGGAAGCATTAGTGGGTTTCTGACTGTGATAACAGGCGACACATGTACGACACCTACGATATTTACGAGGGACATCGAAACATTTTCACATGTAATATAAGTAGCATCGATATATTTTTGATTGATACGATTCAATCTTTGAATATTTATTTATATACGAGGTTCGAAATAACCAGAAATAAAGAAAACAATTCGTATGGTGGTAAATACGAACTGAACTACTGAGGACGTTAACTATTAAAAATAATAAAAATAATAATAAATAAAAAAAACATAATCCAGGACCTTTCCCGATCGGATAATGTTCGGGCTTCTTCGTTCACCGATTTAATATGGGAAAAAGTATACAATCGAAACTAATATAAAATTGGGCAAAAATTCATATGTAAGTAATGCAAGAAAAAATTGTAAAATTTTGCCAATGTCATAAAGCGTCATGATAAAAAAACAACTAAAAAATATTTCTGAAAAACTACCAATCGGGGAAAATAATTAATTTGGCAATGGTGAAAGTCATAAAGCTTCATGATAAAAAAAGACAACTAAATATATATATATATATATATATATATATATATATATATATATATATATGTATATACAATAATTTAAAAATTCTTGGGGATGACGATCAACAGGCTTCTACTTATTAAAAGAAACTCATTTGTTTTTATTCAATATTTCGCAATATTATTTATTGCTTCTTCAGGAATAACTAAAAAATGACATCTGACGTACATATAACAATTATAAAAGATACTTACAACTATTAATTCCTGACAAAATTAAAAATTTCTTATCACTAGGTCCTAAATTTAGTTGGCATGTAACACCTAAATCATGTAACATTGGTAAACTTTTGGCTGAAGTTGAAAACATACTTGAAGTATTTCCAAATAGTGCCAGAGATGTATACAGGGCTCGTTTAACTAATATTATCACTAATTATGTGCAATCCCGTGGCTCCGATAATGTAGATTTTCATAATTTATTTATGGAATGTGATCGTTTTCTTAAGCATAATGAGAATTTATTAATTCTTAACGCTGACAAAGGAAATGTTACTGTCGCCATGAATAAAAATGATTATAACATTAAAGCTAATGAACTTTTAAATGATACGAAGGTGTACAAGGTTATTGATAGAGATCCAACTTTCACTACCAAAAAAAAAAGGTAATGACCTTTTAAAAAATGCTAAAAGTATGGGATATATTTCTCATTCAACTTATAAACAACTTACTGTGAATAATTCTGTCCCTCCTAAATTTTATGGTCTTCCCAAGATACACAAAAGTGAGATTCCATTACGTCCTATAGTATCCTCTATCGACTCACCATTATACAAATTGTCCAAATATTTATCGGATATTTTAACTACCTCGCTAGCTTGTCGCACTACTTATAATACTAAGGACTCTTTCACTTTTGTTGAAGATATTAGAGATACCCAACTCCCTCATAATTTTGTTTTAATTTCATTAGATGTAGTTTCTTTATTTACTAATATTCCTTTAAACTTGGTTGTTCGTATAATTGAAGATAAATGGTTACTTATTAGTGATTTTTGTGGTTTCACTTTATCGTCGTTCATTACTTTAATTAAATTTATATTTGATAATTGCTACTTTTCCTTTCAAGATAAATTTTATAAACAAATTTTTGGAACCCCTATGGGATCACCATTAAGTCCAATAATTGCCCTAATTACGATGGACTTTGTATTAGATAATGTTTTGCCAAAATTATCTTTCAAACTTCCCTTTATTTTTAAATATGTTGATGATATTATTTGTGCGGTACCGTTTAATAAAATAAATGAAATATTATCTACTTTCAATTATGTACATAGTAGTATTCAATTTACTGTTGAGGAAGAAACTGATCGCTCTGTTCCTTTTTTAGACACCAAAATTATAAGAAATACTGATAACAAAATTATGATTGATTGGTATCAAAAGCCTACTTCTTCGGGAAGATATATAAATTTTTATTCTAATCATTCTATTCATCAGAAAGTTAATATTGTTAAGGCGATGAAGAATAGAGTGGTTAGAATTAGTGATCCCATATTTCTTAATAAAAATTTAAAAATTCTCTCTGATATCTTTATCAATAACGGTTACCCTAAATCATTGGCTAACAAATTAATTTATAATTCTTCTTCACAAGCTGTTCCTATCTCTACAGAAAATGTAGTCATTTATAAGAAATTACCGCACATAAAAGATTTAACAAATAGAATTATCACTATTTGTAAAAATGATAACATCAAAATAGGACAATACAACATCATGTCTTTAGATAGATTATTTTCAAAACTGAAAGATAAAATTCCTCTTCTCCAAAAGTCTAATGTTATATATAAAATTCCATGTATAGATTGTGATAAATGTTATATTGGCCAGACTAGTCAGTGGTTAAACACTCGTTTAATACAACACAAGAGTGACGTTAGGATATCGAAGTTAAATTGTGCTTTATCTCAACATTGTTTTAATTTGAAGCATCAATTTGACTTTACTAGTACTACTGTTTTGGCCGAAGAGAAAAATTATAATAGCAGGATGTTTTTAGAGATGGTTCATATCAATAAAAATATAAATTCTATAAATTCTCGTTCAGATATTCAGAAACTTAGTACCATTTATTCTTACATTTTGAGTTTGTAGTTATTCGTAGTCTATTTAGTTGGTTTTCTTATCGTTTTTGATTGAGTTATGAATTTAATTTATTTAGTGAGTTCGTTATACAACATGTACAGTAACATTTTTACGTTGTACTCGTTTCTAGGGTTTCACTTTTCATATTTAGATATCGTTTACGTCGACATTTTTGAAAATTGTCATTCATCATCAAAATTTATATTTATCTCCATTAATATTCAGAGCCTTAGCACCTTATCTTTATAATTTGTTTTCGACCTTGTTTTATTCCTCTAGTTGTAAGTATCTTTTATAATTGTTATATGTACGTCAGATGTCATTTTTTAGTTATTCCTGAAGAAGCAATAAATAATACTGCGAAATATTGAATAAAAACAAATGAGTTTCTTTTAATAAGTAGAAGCCTGTTGATCGTCATCCCCAAGAATTTTTAAATTATCTAATTGTACGATCGTTACGTTCTCACAAGTTATATATATATATATATATATATAACTTGTGAGAACGTAACGATCGTACAATTAGATAATTTAAAAATTCTTGGGGATGACGATCAACAGGCTTCTACTTATTAAAAGAAACTCATTTGTTTTTATTCAATATTTCGCAGTATTATTTATTGCTTCTTCAGGAATAACTAAAAAATGACATCTGACGTACATATAACAATTATAAAAGATACTTACAACTAGAGGAATAAAACAAGGTCGAAAACAAATTATAAAGATAAGGTGCTAAGGCTCTGAATATTAATGGAGATAAATATAAATTTTGATGATGAATGACAATTTTCAAAAATGTCGACGTAAACGATATCTAAATATGAAAAGTGAAACCCTAGAAACGAGTACAACGTAAAAATGTTACTGTACATGTTGTATAACGAACTCACTAAATAAATTAAATTCATAACTCAATCAAAAACGATAAGAAAACCAACTAAATAGACTACGAATAACTACAAACTCAAAATGTAAGAATAAATGGTACTAAGTTTCTGAATATCTGAACGAGAATTTATAGAATTTATATTTTTATTGATATGAACCATCTCTAAAAACATCCTGCTATTATAATTTTTCTCTTCGGCCAAAACAGTAGTACTAGTAAAGTCAAATTGATGCTTCAAATTAAAACAATGTTGAGATAAAGCACAATTTAACTTCGATATCCTAACGTCACTCTTGTGTTGTATTAAACGAGTGTTTAACCACTGACTAGTCTGGCCAATATAACATTTATCACAATCTATACATGGAATTTTATATATAACATTAGACTTTTGGAGAAGAGGAATTTTATCTTTCAGTTTTGAAAATAATCTATCTAAAGACATGATGTTGTATTGTCCTATTTTGATGTTATCATTTTTACAAATAGTGATAATTCTATTTGTTAAATCTTTTATGTGCGGTAATTTCTTATAAATGACTACATTTTCTGTAGAGATAGGAACAGCTTGTGAAGAAGAATTATAAATTAATTTGTTAGCCAATGATTTAGGGTAACCGTTATTGATAAAGATATCAGAGAGAATTTTTAAATTTTTATTAAGAAATATGGGATCACTAATTCTAACCACTCTATTCTTCATCGCCTTAACAATATTAACTTTCTGATGAATAGAATGATTAGAATAAAAATTTATATATCTTCCCGAAGAAGTAGGCTTTTGATACCAATCAATCATAATTTTGTTATCAGTATTTCTTATAATTTTGGTGTCTAAAAAAGGAACAGAGCGATCAGTTTCTTCCTCAACAGTAAATTGAATACTACTATGTACATAATTGAAAGTAGATAATATTTCATTTATTTTATTAAACGGTACCGCACAAATAATATCATCAACATATTTAAAAATAAAGGGAAGTTTGAAAGATAATTTTGGCAAAACATTATCTAATACAAAGTCCATCGTAATTAGGGCAATTATTGGACTTAATGGTGATCCCATAGGGGTTCCAAAAATTTGTTTATAAAATTTATCTTGAAAGGAAAAGTAGCAATTATCAAATATAAATTTAATTAAAGTAATGAACGACGATAAAGTGAAACCACAAAAATCACTAATAAGTAACCATTTATCTTCAATTATACGAACAACCAAGTTTAAAGGAATATTAGTAAATAAAGAAACTACATCTAATGAAATTAAAACAAAATTATGAGGGAGTTGGGTATCTCTAATATCTTCAACAAAAGTGAAAGAGTCCTTAGTATTATAAGTAGTGCGACAAGCTAGCGAGGTAGTTAAAATATCCGATAAATATTTGGACAATTTGTATAATGGTGAGTCGATAGAGGATACTATAGGACGTAATGGAATCTCACTTTTGTGTATCTTGGGAAGACCATAAAATTTAGGAGGGACAGAATTATTCACAGTAAGTTGTTTATAAGTTGAATGAGAAATATATCCCATACTTTTAGCATTTTTTAAAAGGTCATTACCTTTTTTTTTTGGTAGTGAAAGTTGGATCTCTATCAATAACCTTGTACACCTTCGTATCATTTAAAAGTTCATTAGCTTTAATGTTATAATCATTTTTATTCATGGCGACAGTAACATTTCCTTTGTCAGCGTTAAGAATTAATAAATTCTCATTATGCTTAAGAAAACGATCACATTCCATAAATAAATTATGAAAATCTACATTATCGGAGCCACGGGATTGCACATAATTAGTGATAATATTAGTTAAACGAGCCCTGTATACATCTCTGGCACTATTTGGAAATACTTCAAGTATGTTTTCAACTTCAGCCAAAAGTTTACCAATGTTACATGATTTAGGTGTTACATGCCAACTAAATTTAGGACCTAGTGATAAGAAATTTTTAATTTTGTCAGGAATTAATAGTTGTAAGTATCTTTTATAATTGTTATATGTACGTCAGATGTCATTTTTTAGTTATTCCTGAAGAAGCAATAAATAATATTGCGAAATATTGAATAAAAACAAATGAGTTTCTTTTAATAAGTAGAAGCCTGTTGATCGTCATCCCCAAGAATTTTTAAATTATTGTATATACATATATATATATATATATATATATATATATATATATATATATATATATATATTTAGTTGTCTTTTTTTATCATGAAGCTTTATGACTTTCACCATTGCCAAATTAATTATTTTCCCCGATTGGTAGTTTTTCAGAAATATTTTTTAGTTGTTTTTTTATCATGACGCTTTATGACATTGGCAAAATTTTACAATTTTTTCTTGCATTACTTACATATGAATTTTTGCCCAATTTTATATTAGTTTCGATTGTATACTTTTTCCCATATTAAATCGGTGAACGAAGAAGCCCGAACATTATCCGATCGGGAAAGGTCCTGGATTATGTTTTTTTTATTTATTATTATTTTTATTATTTTTAATAGTTAACGTCCTCAGTAGTTCAGTTCGTATTTACCACCATACGAATTGTTTTCTTTATTTCTGGTTATTTCGAACCTCGTATATAAATAAATATTCAAAGATTGAATCGTATCAATCAAAAATATATCGATGCTACTTATATTACATGTGAAAATGTTTCGATGTCCCTCGTAAATATCGTAGGTGTCGTACATGTGTCGCCTGTTATCACAGTCAGAAACCCACTAATGCTTCCGATTCAAGCGACGCGTCAGCCTGGTCACGTTATCTGTAAGTCACGTGTTGGGCGAACAGACGATATAACAACCCGCGTCCTATTCTTCCCCCATGTATTTTGTCCTGCCCTATTCATCCCTGTTTTTGAGATCACACTAAATCCTATTATTGATTATCCTTGCCTTTATTTTATTAATATAAAAACATTTTTTGTGGGAAATATTATCTACTTTCAATTATGTACATAGTAGTATTCAATTTACTGTTGAGGAAGAAACTGATCGCTCTGTTCCTTTTTTAGACACCAAAATTATAAGAAATACTGATAACAAAATTATGATTGATTGGTATCAAAAGCCTACTTCTTCGGGAAGATATATAAATTTTTATTCTAATCATTCTATTCATCAGAAAGTTAATATTGTTAAGGCGATGAAGAATAGAGTGGTTAGAATTAGTGATCCCATATTTCTTAATAAAAATTTAAAAATTCTCTCTGATATCTTTATCAATAACGGTTACCCTAAATCATTGGCTAACAAATTAATTTATAATTCTTCTTCACAAGCTGTTCCTATCTCTACAGAAAATGTAGTCATTTATAAGAAATTACCGCACATAAAAGATTTAACAAATAGAATTATCACTATTTGTAAAAATGATAACATCAAAATAGGACAATACAACATCATGTCTTTAGATAGATTATTTTCAAAACTGAAAGATAAAATTCCTCTTCTCCAAAAGTCTAATGTTATATATAAAATTCCATGTATAGATTGTGATAAATGTTATATTGGCCAGACTAGTCAGTGGTTAAACACTCGTTTAATACAACACAAGAGTGACGTTAGGATATCGAAGTTAAATTGTGCTTTATCTCAACATTGTTTTAATTTGAAGCATCAATTTGACTTTACTAGTACTACTGTTTTGGCCGAAGAGAAAAATTATAATAGCAGGATGTTTTTAGAGATGGTTCATATCAATAAAAATATAAATTCTATAAATTCTCGTTCAGATATTCAGAAACTTAGTACCATTTATTCTTACATTTTGAGTTTGTAGTTATTCGTAGTCTATTTAGTTGGTTTTCTTATCGTTTTTGATTGAGTTATGAATTTAATTTATTTAGTGAGTTCGTTATACAACATGTACAGTAACATTTTTACGTTGTACTCGTTTCTAGGGTTTCACTTTTCATATTTAGATATCGTTTACGTCGACATTTTTGAAAATTGTCATTCATCATCAAAATTTATATTTATCTCCATTAATATTCAGAGCCTTAGCACCTTATCTTTATAATTTGTTTTCGACCTTGTTTTATTCCTCTAGTTGTAAGTATCTTTTATAATTGTTATATGTACGTCAGATGTCATTTTTTAGTTATTCCTGAAGAAGCAATAAATAATACTGCGAAATATTGAATAAAAACAAATGAGTTTCTTTTAATAAGTAGAAGCCTGTTGATCGTCATCCCCAAGAATTTTTAAATTATCTAATTGTACGATCGTTACGTTCTCACAAGTTATATATATATATATATATATATATATATATATATATATATAAGTACCAATCCGGGCAAATTTACAAATAAACGACGTGTTCAACAATCAGTAGAGAGGTGCCCCCACCAACAAACACAAGATTATAATTTTATTTAACCCACACCACTGGCTGTTGACACCGGCAACATTTCCATTGGAAGTCAGTATTCCAATGCAAATATTATACGTTTGCCCCACCAAACAAAATTTTGGCTACGCCCCTGAGAGGTCGGCGTAATCAAAAACGAAAAACCAAGCAAAATAATATTCACGGCGAGGAAACCATCAAACGTCGTTTCTAACCGACCGAAAAAGGTAATCAGTGCAAATCTGGCTAAACATGCAACGTGTTCAACAGGCATTAGTGGAGAGATCCCACCGCCCACAAACACCACCTTATAATCTTATTTTCCCAAACCGGTGTATTTGTAGTACTTGTAAGCTGATACTGACTTCCAATGCAATGTTATCTTTGTCCCCACTCAATGAAATGTGGATACGCCTATCTGATGTCGAGTTATTGCAAGTAAAATAGCAATAACATAAGTAAGTAAGCGCAATCAGTTAATTTGGGCCAAATACATTGGCTAACCGGACGAAGCAGCGCTATGCACATCGTTGTGCATTGAAATATTGAACGAATAAAACCCAACTTATAAATAATAGTTTAAGTCACTGGAGTACATAAGGTCGAAAGTTGGAAGCGATTATATACAATCCAAAGTTGGAAGGGAGAGCCAGATGGATAACTTGACTGAGCGGACGGTTGGCCAGTGTTTTAGTAGGTAGAGCGCCGTCGAGGAATGTATTACGTGGTTTGTGATGTAACGAAAATATATATAAATGACTGGGACTGGGGTGAAACGTAAAAATGACAACAGCACAAAAATATGAGTAATACATGAGATATGATGGAAAGAAAATAGACTAGGAAACTATGATAAGAAATAATACTTTAGTCAAGAGTATGGCGAATAATTCTATTATATTGGGGACAGAATTCAAACGAGTTGATCATAGGAAAATATAAGAAGAACAATTCGGACAGATCATGGGAATAAAATGAAGAAAACAAAGACACAAAGTACACAATACACTTACATAAATAAAAGAAGGAAAAAAAAGATCTTTAAATATGGGTAGTTAGTGTCGTCGTTTAGAAAACGGGGAAAAAAGTACACAACACTAAAAAAAAATTTGCAGTGTTCGCACTGAACTTTCTTATATTTAGTTATCAAAGTTGTTTAGAATATCAATATCTGCAACTTTTGTAAGAATATTTTTTTCGATAACATGTACCGTTTTCGATATATGGAAAAAGGTGATAAGAGTAAACCATCACTTCCGGTTATGATATTGCTTTCAAAATAGGACATTTTTCTTCTTGCTACATACAAATGTTAATTTTAAAGTTTCTGAGCTCTAACTTAAATTGTTTGGGCCGTAGAGCGAAGTTTTTCCAATGATGAACTCTAGGTACTAGAATTGTTTATTGTTATTATTTTCAACGAAAATTAAAATATTAAATTTTATATTTAGTAAATGTATTGCAGTGAAACGCGCCCCTATTCGGCGGAAACAAAATAAAAAATACTACACTATTAAAACAAATAAAATCGGAACCATTTCCTTTGGTATATTTGTTTTAAATGGATCGTCTTGTATTTTATTTAACAAAGGAACTTATCTCAGCAGTAGAATTTATTTACACTCGCACATTTCCTTTTCGTATTCGCGAATGAAATTTAAAGCTGCGAAACTACACACAATTTATGGCAAAATAAAATATGTGATAACAAAAATGATCTATACATAGAAACGTCGGAGTTTCTGATGTATTTTCCTTCTTATATTTGACGTTGTTTATTTAGAAGGGTCTTAAAGCGAAAATTGTGGGTTACGCCAAATCGTCAAAATTATTTTTACTTACATGTGTAATGTAATGTTCAATGTAATGAACATGAAATACATTTCTATCGACTCATTAAGCTCATAAAATACAAATTGCAAGTGCATAAAATAAAGCAAAGGACTAAAAACTTTATGTTTGGGGGGGGGGGGGGGGTAAATTAGGTTAAAATTTTCAATAAACATGAAAGCAAAGTAGGTCAGAGCTAAACTTCTCGTTTACATTTCGTTTTATATTTATTTTGTTTGTTTGGTCTATTTTTATTGATTTTTGTTAAAGTCATTTTTCGACTTTCTAGAATAATAATTTGAGGGATTTTAATCTTTAATTATATTCATTAAATGCTCTCAATTAGGAAACCCACCCTTGTATATTATTACAAAATAAATGCTTTACAAAATCTTAAATTTTGTCCGACTCGTAAACTGATTATAAATTCAACGAAGCTAATTAATCCTAGCCCCCCTGTGGATTACTTTTCAACCCCCATTTCAGAATAATTATCACTTTTCTTAATGCGTACAACATAAATGAGTCAATGTGGTCCATTCGAGTAAATTGTTTTAGATTATTAAAGTTTCACAAATAAAATAAACGCAAGAATGTTAAAATGTAGAGTTTTTCATCACGTAACAAAAGTGACTCATTATTACAAACACAGACACTAAAACGGCGATAATTTTATTAAATTTAGTAAATTTGTTATAATCAAAGATTATTATAAATAATGTTTAAAAGGATTATGAAATCACGGAAATTTAATTGTCGTTAAAAAAGAATGAATTGCGACTCACAAATTTGTCCATTTAAGTGCACACGTTCTAAAAGAATTGTAAATACACATAACCTAACCTAAAATGTGTGTACCTGTAATGCTACATGCGATACATATTTCATATACACCCTGATTTATTTACATATTATAAACAATGATTAATTAGCGACAATATTATTAATCATTTGATTACTTACCAAATAATTATTCATAACACACACGGTTGTAATGCTTCTTGGAATATTCCTACGCAGGTACTACTTTGGGTTGTTTGAGCACGTGCGATACGTAACCTAAAACAATCGTTTCAATGAATTATTAACGCCAAACGAATGTAAATATGAATTTAATTGTGTTATTTAAAAGTACTCACACCAGTATATCGTTCTAACGTTCTATCGTTGTATCATTGTGTCATTGATAACACCCGATGATTAATTTGCGTTAAACTAAACAAATAACTGGCTGTTACACTTGCATAATGGAGGTGGCGATTCGGCTGCGTTCGTTATCTTACCCAAACTTTTTATTTCGTAGACGCTTGCAATTACGAAATTGTTTGTATCTTTAAACAATTTGATTGTATGAAATTAAATGTTTATTTTTTGAGACGACAAGGCATCAGTTTATGATTTCTTTATTAATTTAGAATTAACAGAAATTTATGGAATAAATTAGTCGAAGCAAAGTTGACCCTTCTTTGACATTCTTGTGGGTTGGTGTGTCGTAGCAACTAGATACGTGGTTCATAATTATGATTTTGTTGCCACTAGCACTAAGTATCCAGTTTTAAAACGAAATATATTTAATTAAATAAAGTTAATTAAAAATATGCGCTACCTTTCAAATAAAATAGGCCATCCCGAACCACTGAACGTAGTTCTAGATAATCTAGTGCACGCACAAAAATAAATTATTAAGTCCAATCTGTCACTTCTGACAGAAATTATCTCGTTAGCAACAGTTGCTTGTGCTTTTAGTTTGACCATAGTTTCGTTGATTTGTCGCATTTGTTAGGAGTTTCATCTTGCTTGTTGTAACTGACATTTAGAATGCCAGGATTTTCCTCAACTGACTGATACTACAATTATTAATGTCGCAATTCGCAGAAATGCTTTTGAAGTTTCTATACATGATATATAACGGAGATTTAAGACAGGATTAGTCCTCGCGCCTAGGGTAGGTAAAATGTTGAGCATTGTCGAGTTGCAACTTGCGGCACGAAAAACAGCAACTCGCCAAACAATGCTGGTGAGTCAATTTGGTTGTTCACAATCTTATGCAAGAACACGATGCTCTGCACGATTCGCCGAAAGTGGAGAGGTGAAACATTCCAACGAGATAAGAACCACCTATGCTGGCAGTTTCTTTGGGGATACTAATTCGATCTCACCAGCGTGAGCATGATAATAAGGGTACCAGATTAACGATGCGTATTCAAGCCGCGACCTCACCAGTGAATAATATAGAGACTTTAATGCATCCGTATTTGAAAAAGATGCACAATTCCGGATGATAAAACCCAGCATTCCCCTTGCGGATTTAGCAATAAACCGGATGTGATCAACAAAAGTCAACTTTGCATCAAAAAGAACACCAAGATCCTTTACTGAATCGTTGCGTACTAAATCCTGGGAGTTCAGTTTATATAAGAATATAGTTGGATTAGCTCTACGAGTGAATGGGACTATGTTGCATTATTAAGATGCAGGTTAGTAGACAAACACCATAAATTAATGTCATCCAAGTCAGCTTGTAAGAAGTTACAATCAGCCGATGAAGATACTCTGCAGAATATTTTAAGATCGTCGGCAAAGAGAAGCTTTTGGGAATCAACAACATTAGTGAGATCGTTAATGACGATATTGAAAATTAACGGCTTTAAGTTCGAGCCTTGTGGGATTCCAGAGGATGGGATATATCGTTGCGAGGAATACCCATTATAATTAATATATTGCGGCCGATTAGATAAATAGGACGAAAACAACTCAACCAACGAGTCACTAAACCCAACTGCTTTAAGCTTATGGAGAAAGATAGAGTGATCTACGCGATCAAAGACCTTTGCAAAATCTGTGCAAATAACACCAACCTGGTCTCTTGAATCCAATGCATCAGAAATAAATTGAGTAAAGATAGCCAGGTTGGACACAGTGGATCTATTCACCATAAATCCATGTTGACAGGGTGATAAATAATTCTTTATGATGGGAAATGTATGGGAGTAGATACTAAGTTCAAAGACGGTTGCTAGATTGGAAATGATTGCTATCGGTCAGTAGTTAGCATTATCAGATGGATTACCACTTTTCAGAATTGGAACAACTTTTGTCATTTTCCACCTATCTGGAAATGTCGAAGTTTCTAGTGACAGGTTGAAAAGCTTTGTCAGCGGGCCCGCTAAGATATTTCTAGAACCTTTAACAAGAAAGCTGGGAATAAAGTCACTACCAGAAGTAAGTTTGTTATTAAGTTTAGAAATAGATTGGAGAACATCAGATTCAGATAAACAGTTGATGTGCACAAACAACAAACAGTCCACTATCCTCAATAGGGTATGTCGGAGCACAAGGAACATCAACAATTGTGATTGGATCACTACAATTATCGCCACCAATAAACATAGATCCAGGGATTCTACTACGTTGCTTCTTTTCTTGTATATAAGACCAAAATTGTTTAGGTTCGCTTAAGAAAGAATTTTCTACTTATGCCAAATAATTAGCATATGCTTCTTTCGATTGTTTCACTAGCAGCCTCAAATATTTAAATTGCATCAAGTCACAGTTATCATTGAAGCATTTAAAATGAAGGTGATGCTTGTGTTTCCGTTTAATGCTCTGGATAATATCTATAGTGGACCATTTCGGATATTTTTGTGCCTGGTGGCTAAATCTTGGGACACAGCGATCAAAGACTGAGTACAGCGATAAGGCCTCATATGCCTGATTGACGTCAGCAAGGTCATCAAGAAAACTCCAATCGATATGGAGAATAGCTTCATACAACTCGTACAAATTACACTTGTGGAAATTATAAGATTTAGAGCACTTTCTGGTGAAGTTAGAGTAATTTTCAACCACAATGGAAAGGTCAATTGAGAGTGCCGGATGATATCTATCTTCTTTAATTAGCGGCGCATTGTCATACGAAACTGCACAATGGAAGTCCGAGACGACAAGATCTAACAGGCGATTGCTAGAGTTTATAATTTGGTTAAATTGTTTCAAATTGCCAACATCCAAAAAACTATGAACAATCTGTAACCTTGGATTATATATACCCTGTCCACAAAATGGGCACAGTTAAAATCGACCAATATCAAAATATTTTCTTGACCAATTACTAGCTGTTCGAATAGGTAAAAAAAAATTCAAACTGGGGTACAGATATATCTGGCTGAAAGTATAAGACATGCAACGATGTGGTATTTAAAGAACATTTGCAGCATGTAATATCGACGAGCGGTATGTTAGTAACAATATTAGACAGGTAAAGCGTAATTGCAGTAATATTGTTCTTGAAAGTCAGCAAAACTCCCCCACCCGGCAGCGTTGAGTTTGGTTGAATTTGCAATCACCCCGAGATTACGGAGCAGACGCTTGGGAAGTATACCGAGCTCCCGACATCATCGGAGAGCCAAGTTTCAGTTAAGCCGACGATGTCATAGGAAAAATGACTAATTGTTGAAAAAAATCGTTGACTTTCGTCCTCAAACCACGTACATTTTGGTAATAACAATTTAGAGTATTTCTGTTAAACAATGTTAGTTTAAAGGTACACCCTTAACATATTTTAGACGCACTTTCACCTTTTGACAATCGTTCTTGTAACTCATTTTTCAATATTTTAAATTGTTGAATTTGCCGTGGTGTACGATCGATAGAGATGCGAATACTATTGAATTTATCAATCTTCATAAAATCTTTCGCCTTAACTATTACATCGTGAACTAGTTTCTCGCCACTCAGAGTTAATTTAATTTAATTCCAAAGATTAATAGGTTACTCTTGCGTCGATCGCGATCCCGAATTTCATTAACTATTTCTTCGAACTTGTTGTTGTCTATAGTATGCTTCGATAAAGAGGAGGATGTCAAGTAATGATTTAAGATTTAAGACCGACAACATCAGTTTCGATCTCAGCGCATCCATTGCATGTCCAAGCAAAGTTGCGTTTAGATCTAATAATTCATATTTGCTGATTACTAAGTTCGACACAGATTTGACTAAAGGTATTGCCGCAGATAATGCAGGTTACACTTTTATATTCCTCAATGGGGGCGTTAGAGCACCAGCAGTTTATAATAGGCGCCATTGTTAGGAAAAGGATACGGCAACGATAGGGGCACAAAGTTTCACAACTCGTGTTGACTTAATATAGACAAACAACGAGGGCCACGAATAAGGTATTCGTATTGAGAACAAACAAAAGTAACACAAAAAGACGGGTTTCGGCACAAAAAAACTCATAAAACGTACAGATCGCCAATTTATATCAGGCTTTAACTCCTGTGGTTATGGTATGGGGGGCAATACGCTATGGAAGAAGATCTCGTCTCGTTTTCATTCCGGGCACACTAAACGCCCGACGTTACATTGATTCAGTGTTGGAACCAGTTGTTGTGCCATTACTACAAAACCTTCCAAGAGCAGCCTTCCAGCAAGATAATGCGCCGCCTCATACTTCAGCCTTCCTACGTCAGCCTTCCTAGAAGAAAATAACATCAATATGTTGCCCTGGCCTCCATGATCACCAGACTTATCCCCCATTGAACATGTCTGGGATATGATGGAAAGAAGATTACGGCGTTTACCACATCCTCTCCATACCGTAGAGGAGTTGCGTCAACAGTTACAGATAGCCAGGGATGAGGTACCTCAAGAGGATATCAATAATCTAATTTCCAATATGTCCAGAAGCTGCTAAGTGCATAAGAGTACGTGGGGATGTAACTCATTATTAACTTTATAAACATTAAATGTTATCAGCTTTTCTTAAAAATTTAATCATTTGTTTTTCTACGTGCACTAGATATTTTCACCAAGTTTGATCATTCTACGTTCAGTGGTTCGTGGTGGTCTATTTTATTTGAAAGGCAGTGTATTTAATGGAGTCAAAGCAACAGTGAATAGAATTTTGTTTTTAATTTACCCAAATAATTTAACAAATTCATTAAAGATTAATTTTGATACTTTGAGTTAGAATTTTTGTTCGATGTAAAAAAGTTACCATCCTATCAATATAATTTGCAAGATATAATTAGAGTAGGAAATGGGGAATAGTGTGGATAAGTGCGGTGACGTGAATTTAGCTGGTAATAATAGGTTCCATCAGAGCGGATTTGTCGTGCCTGGACTGTTCCTTCTAAATCCTCGTGAAATAACAATAAATCTTTCACACTATCTATATCTGGCCTAGGTCTAACTTACCACTTGTCACTATAAGGTTTCTATCGTTTTCACATCTTTTAACTTTTAGATAAGTAAGATTCATTGCTCCGAATACCATTATAACGCTCGAAAATACTTTACCATCAGTTCATTTGACCGCTTAGTACCTTTTTGCGACCCGTTTCGTCGCGATCACAATTTCAATTTATTGCGTTTGCAGTAAATTTATATAATTGCATGCATGTTCAACAATTCCGTTTAATGTTTCTGTATAGTTAACATAAACTTTGCAATATAAATTGTGTTTTTTGTCGATTTATTTCTAGATTTATATTCACATTTCCAGTGAATGAGAATGTAAGTTGCTGAATTAGAAAGTGAATTATAACATTTCATAAGATTAATAGTCCACATGCAATAGTACCTCAAAAGTATCAAATAAAACAAAATGTTATAGCTTTGTGATCACCACATATACCAATGGTTTGATTCACTGCTAACTGTTAATTAGGTATCGCTTTAATTTAATTTATCAAACACTACGAAATTGAGGAATGTCTACTTACCGAAAACATGTGCATTTTGTTATTTCCAATACTATTCTAAATCGATGCCATACATACTTAACACAATTTCGATGTTATAAGTATAAAAATAAATAAATATATACCGACATCCTGTGGTGATAAATAGAACATGCGTACATTTCGTTGGTTCGCGCCTTGGATTAGAATTTGCGTTTTTCGAAAATGCAATAACACTTATATAAAAGTCGTAACCAATAGCCTGTATTACTGACATTAGTTTGAAGTGAACTATATGATAAATTTCATCATAAAATCTATGATCTGCGTCGTGTAATAAGTTCGAACAAATTTATTACGTATTTTAATATTATATTTGTCGATTGGGCAGGGTATGTAATCTGAATGTGTTATTTTAATGACTCGGATGTATACTCCAACACTGATTGTGTTGTAGAAATTATATATCTAGTTTAAATCATCCAATTAATATGATTTCCAACTCCTAGGGAGTTCAAATTTGTAACATTGGCAGCGCTGGCCGAGCTAATTTCATGGTGGCGCATTGCATTGTGGTTTGTGTCAGATAAACAATCAACGTTTAATTTGTGTGTTGTACCTGAGATTGAGATCAACAACATGGTAAGTTAAAAACAAAAATACTCGATAATATTCATCACAATTTATTTTTGTAGGGGAGCCGTCGATTATTAAATTATGATTGTAATTTCTACGCAAATGTCGTTCGTGATGAACTCATTTTGAGGCGTGTAATTCACGAGCCGCGATACCGAATAGTATTGGAGATAATACAAAGCCCACATGTACTCGGTAAGTACACATTCATCGAGTTCCCAATGTCCGATATATTGAATTAAAACGGTAACAGTTAACAGTTAGTGTTAGTCATAAAGCTGTGACACTTTGTTGTAGGTGAATATAGATATTTTTCCCGAGTAAATGTCAGTGGTCGACGCACATTCGCTAGACAAGAATTTCGTCGTGGTGTGACTGACGGACCTTACGAATACATACACCACCAATTTGAAATTGAAGTTCAACGAGAATTTAGTGCTACAATAAATGTTTACATCGGCGTTCCAAGTGTTAGTTTTCCACCGCCACTACGGCATCACGGTATTCTATAAATAAATATTTTTAATAATGTTATGAAATGATATAATTCACATGTTATGAAATGTTAGAGTTCATTTCTAAATAAATAATTTTCTGGACAATTTTATTTAAAAATACCCACAATACGTTTCGCACGGCGCCTGCGCAATCGAGAAATATCTGCGCTTGAATCCAATGGGTTAATTTGACTGGCTTTCTTATAATAATAATAATAATATCTTTATTGCCCAACAGATAAACATCTAATTACAGGACAAACTAAAAATAAAAATAAAAAATTAAGCACTGATATCAAATCTTAATATTAACTAAAAATAGAATAAAGAGAAAAAAACAGAGTAAATACATAAGGATATCAGGTGTTCGTAGTACATCTATTTAATATAAACCCTAAACTAGTGAAATTAATATATGTACTATTGTCAGATATAAAATCGAAATAATCACATATCCTAAATAATGGCGAGTGGCGCATAATATTTGTACGAGATGTAGTAGAGTAAAAAATGCGATGAACCCGAGTAGGATGGTTTGGTACCATGAAATGAATTTTTTCCAACAGCTGAGGCGCATCAATGTTATTGTTTAATAAGTCGTACAAGAACTTGACATCAATCCGATGTCTCCGCAACTGTAGTGACTCCATATTAAAAGTATTGAGAAGTATAACGTCATCCAAACCCTGCACCGGGTATAGACCGGTTTTCTTGAAGTGAAGATATTTCAGAACCTTTCTTTGTATTTTTCTTATGTAGTAACAGCAATCTCATGAGTCTATTTTTTTGATGTTGCAAGGGGGTATTATTTTTTAAGTTTTGCTTTATAATTGTTGTGAATTTAAGTGTATGTTTTTATGTTATGCTTCTTGAATATTTCATAATGTTTATTTATAAAATTCTTACTAATTGAACTATTTTCTGCCCCAGTATCAATCAACATTTTAATTTTTATTGAAAATATTATCAAAAATATTTCCCTTTATTAATAATAAATCTTCCTCTTCTAAAATTGTTGTATTTAATATAAAATTATTAGGAGTTTCATAAGTGGAACATGCCTTCCATTTTGATTTGATTTATAAAAAATTCTTAGAACTCCCTGCTTCATCCTGCGTGTTTTTTCCTTAGATCCCTCTTTCCAATATTGTTCCCTTTTATAATCCCTAACATTTACTTTATTTTCCCACATTCTAGATTTTCATTCCTATATGTTCGTTGTCCTGGTCTGGTCTCCACTTCCTATCATTTCCCTTATTATTTTCCCCATTGTATTGTATATTAAAATTATTAATATATTTAACCTCTTTATCTTTTAAAACATCGTCGTACCTTTTCAATAAATCTAAAAATTCATCAAATTGTTCGATTCTACCGTTCTTTATATTTTTTCACTATCACAATAAAATAAATAATAAATAAATTATAAGATTATAATTCTCTATAATAATTTTTAATCAATATTAGAAGTTATAAGATATTTGTAAAACTGTCAATATTATTATAATACAATAAATAATGCAACAAATCACCAAATTTACAAAAGAAGAAATTGTGAAAGTCAAAAATTAACAAATGCAACAAATGACAACTTGAACAAGATTTCTTCGTGGAATTTATATTTGTATAAATTCATTAATCTATTTTAATTTAGGGGAGCAATCAAAATAAATTATAATTAATACTTGCGGTTTCAGATGGCACTTATTATTTATGTTTCGCAAATTTTGAGGTTAGATCTCAAGTGACCCAACCCAACCCAAACGAACTCAACCCAATTCAAATCAACTCAACCCAACTTAAATTTCACAAACTTTTAGATAAAATTCACTCTTCGCGGAAATTATCTTTTCCTCTACCTTTTCTTTTTTGAGCTATCATTAAATTTTTTTTTATTTATTTTGCATGGTTTTTCAAATCATTTCACACTGCCATGTTGTCATGATAATTATAATTGTTCCACACAACTAGCAGGTGGTAGCTGATTGCCTCGAAAAGTATACGTGTCATGTATGATTGATAGTTGCACTTTATCACGCCTGTATTTGTTGCTATTTTTATCGAGGAGTCAGTTGTACTGTTTGATCGAAAATGAATTGCCCGTTCACAGGATATAAAGCTTTGACAATTCACATTTTGAGCAATTTCTTCAATTTTAAAGTTTCTATTTTGATTGTAATTCCGCAAATTTTCTTTTTTTCGTCATTTATTTGAATTGTTTATTTAGATCATTTTGAGACTCACCAAACATCTTGCATTTTGAAAATTTTGAATTTTGAAATCCCATTCCCCATCTTCCACTGAATTTTAACGTCGGCCTCGATTGCAATTTTGATAAATGGATTTTTTTGGCATTTTTTGATTTAGACAACTTTGAAAAGTTCACAATTAGACTATTTTCTCATTTATCTTATCATAAATACCCGTCAAATCAAGTTGAAATTCCTGTCTCAATTCGTTCTTCCCGTCTTTTATCTTCAACAGTAGTTCTTCTTGATTTTGTTGCAGCTTTGCTCCTAGATCTACTACTTCCATCTTCTGTTGCACTTCTTCCATCTTCTGTTGTATTACTTCCACCTTCTCTCCCAGTCCTTGTTCCATTTTCTCTTGTATTCCTTCCATCTTCTCTGCCAATTCTTGTTCCATCTTCTGCATCCTTGCCATCATGTTCCGCATAAACGTCATCATATCTACGACCTTAGCCTGTCCTTCTGGTGGCATGTCCTCCCTTCGTTCTGCATTCTCCTCCTGCTGGCATCTATCGTTGTTTAACTTTTTCGGCCTTTGATTCCACTCAACACGTTTAACTTGATGTATCGGAGATCCTTTTCAAATAGCCCCACGTTGGGCGCCAATTACGTAGTGTTACTTCGCCAGTTATGTAGTAGTTTGCTGATTTTATACGAAACGGTAGGTTTTCGTTCACGCTTATATTTAATTAATTGATTTTTTAATTAAATTACTTGAACGTAATTAAAACACGCCCCGTCCGTTCTAAACGTCCAAATATATTATATATCACACCAATCTCAAATCTTCTGTCAAGCGTATCTCATTTTTTTAAACTGTCGAATATTTGAATCATGGCTAACTACTGCACCATACGACGCTACATAGTTTTGATATTTACATAACATCTCAAAGTACAATTTCTAGCATCTTACATTTCAAACGCGAACAAAAACCAAGGCGCCATGAACGATATACTTACGTCTACTTTTATTGTAAGAACAGGTATTGGTCAAAACAAGTTTCCTGTAAAGGAAGGTGTAAGGCGTATTACAAAATGAATAGTCAAGGGCAACCAATCATTTTATTTTTGCTGCATGTGCTAATAATGCTGTTTTATTAATTTGTGACCATTCATTAATATATGATTATACATACTTTACATAATTTATAAGTAGTAAGTATAAAAACAAATACGATGTCGCTACCGACATCGTGTGTTGATTAATAGAACATGCATATATTTAGTTGGTTCGACCCTTAGATTAGAATTTTAATTTTTCGAATATTCAATCACAGTTATGTGAAAGTGTTAACCAATAGCTCACATTACTGACATTAGTTTAAATTGAGCAATTTCATCATAAAATTTGCGACCTTTCTTGCGCTGTGTAATAAATTCGAACAAATTTATTACGTAGTTTAATACTACAATTTAAATATTTAAATAGTCATGCAGTGCAGTGCATTAACCCATTCATATTCTACTGAAAGATTTTAGTTTAACCTTACCTTCCCCTAGGGAGTTCAAATGTGTAACATTGGTAACTTTTGCCGAAGCAAATTTCACAGTGCCATATCGCATTGTGGTTTATGTCAGATAAACAATCAAAGTTTTAATTTTTGTATTGTACGTGAGATTGAGGCCATCAACATGGTAAGTTATAACCAGGAAAATTCGATTCTGTTCACATGTTATGTTTGCAGGGCGGTTGTCGATTATTAAATTATGATTGTAACTTCCACCTTGATGTCCTGCATGAAGAAACTATTTTCAGCCGTGTAATTCACGGACATCGATATAGAATATTACTGGAAATAATACAATGCCCACATGCTTTCTGTAAGTAGACTTTTTTCGGGTTCGTAGTGTCTGATAAATTAAATTAAACGATACCTGCTTAATGGTTACAAGTGCGTTGAATATGTTTTCGTTATGAAGCTGTGTTATTTTGTTTTAGGTGATTATAGATATTTTTACAGAGTACGAGTCAGCAGCGATCCAGGTGCATTCTCTAGAAGAGAGTTTTGTCGTGGTATCAAAATGGGGCTTAACGAATACATACACCTACAATTTAAAATTCAAACCGAAGGGGTATTTAGTGCTATAATAAATGTGTACATCGGCATTCCAACCGTCATATTTCCACCGCCACTATGCTACCACGGAATTTTCTAAATAATAATTCTCTATTAATGTTATGAAATGATATAATTCACTTTCTATGTAAGTAATTTCCTATTAATATTAGGAAATTTTAGTAAAATAACAATTTTTACACCGCTGTGGATAATATAAAAAGTATTCAACTGGTATCGCAGTAAGTATAACTGAATGACTAATATTATATGGCGATTATATTTTAATGACTTTCATAAATTTATTTGATCGATTTTGAGTTAGTTTTTGTCATTTTCAGAATGTTGAGATTCTTATAATAAATGTAGGGTCAATAAAATTCTGTCAATACAACTTGACTAAAATGCAAATAAAATTAATATTTCGAACTTTTCCACGTTTTTCATCAATTTTTAATATCGTTTCCTATTTTCTCAAAAGCGCAATTGTGACAAAAAATAAAATTTGTCAACAATTTAAAATTGCCAAAAATATTTCTTTTGTGTTTTATGTATAATGTATTGTTAAAGTCTTTTGGGAAATGTTCACAATTTTGATAATGTTTATTGTTTTATTTAATTTGAAATATTTTGAAAAAAGGCGATTTTGCCATTTTTGTTGTGCTACAAATATACAAATCCCATGGTCAAACTATTAATATTTCTGATGTTAGCAATTTAAATGGCTACTGTCAATAATGCTAAAAAATTAAAATGGTCGAAATTGATAAAAAATGTAGAATTTATCAAAAATGTAAAATTGTCAATATATCGGTATTAAAAATTTCAATGGTATCTGTCTCGTGAATAACATGTATATATTAAGTATTTCCTTACAAATGATTTAATACCTTAAATATATTAAACAATTTGAAACATTTTTTATGGACTACATATATATGATTACAAAAGAACGTATAGAAACAACCATCACTGCCTACGTCTCAAACTCGACAACTGAGGGGCCATAAAGAGTATACCTGCCTCCTTTCACCATAAGAACTGGTATTGGTCAAAATAGCTAGCTGGTAAAGGAATGTGTAAACCGCATTACAAAGCTAATGTTCAAGCGCAACCCATCTTTTTTGCTATGCGCCGCAGGTACCTTGCCACTTGTGATTATCCAATCATATTTAATATAAACATATGCATACATACATATTAAAATATATATAGCTGTGAAATTATTAACGTTTGCAATGGATGTTCGATGTACTTAAAACTAGTAAAATGTTTTATTAATAATAAATTGACAATAATATTAATTAATAATAATAATTGTTTGTGCTAATCTAAAAATTTCGTCATTTAATTTAAAAATTGGCAAGTGTATTTAATAGCAAATTTGAGCGTGATACTTTTTTTGCCTTAAATTTAGACGTGTTTACAGCTTTGTTGTTCGCTACAAATTTTCAAGTACAATGTTCTCATCTCCCTGCTCTTAAATTAAATCAAAGACAGAGTGGGTTATACTTCAGAAAATGCTCTGAACGGCGCTCACTCACTTAAATTTTACGTTTAGGAGGGCAACAGAGATTATTGCATAATGTTGTATTATCTCCAATGCATGTTACATAAATATTTTGTTTAATGTTAAGGAATATTATATTATTATGTATCATGACATTTTGGACAAAGTTAAATTATGGCATTGATATCACAAATTTTATAAATGCAAAGTGCCAATTAAATTGTCATTTTCAAAAAATGCAATAAAATGCCAAACATATACCACTTTGTCTAAAATGCATAAAAATGTTGGCATACATGAAAAAATGTTGTAATCTTTGAAACAAATGTGTCCAACACAATAAATATAAAAAATTAACATCGATCTTTACGACTACCCCCCCCCCGTTTTAATGGTCTCTTCTGAAATTTACTTTGTAAATTGAGTAACATGAAGCTCACCATTATTTTGAATCATGTGAGATCCCCAATTGTATTCAACGATCTGAAATTTTGAAATTGGTTATTTACACGCACCAACTGCAAATTGCAAATATGGACGTTTGCCTGCAACATGCCTACAACTTTACTCGTTGTATTGGCGGAAAAAAGTGCATATACTTTTAAAACTCTTTTAAAAATTAGCACGAACGGTACTACTATTCGGGCATATGTCATTGCCCAATTCCAGCTTCCAGAGAAACAATAAAAATTAATGAATTATTTAATGAATAATTTATCGCATTACATATATAAGTCAGCACCAATTACATAAAACGATAAGAGGTACGCGGTACATGGATGTGAATATCGATTGTATTTTCAAAAGTGTTTGGTTTTCTAACATAAATTTTGATATATGCATCTGGGCCAGGAGAGGAGAGTTCTTCGAGATCAATGTGTAGTTCTTTCATGTCACTTTCGTAAACAGAGAAACTCAATTCGAATTTATAACCTATAACATAATAAAATTAAATTTAAGTTACCAAATCAAATACTAAAGCATTTACTTCTTCGGCTCATGCGGACTTGGTCGATAGATAACAATAAATAAACTGTTTCGTGAACTTTCACAAAACGATAGAAGATATTGTGGCGATCATCTGCGTCGGATTTATAATATGCATGGACGTGGTAAAAGTTACACTCCTGCAAGTATATAAATAGCATATTTATTAAGTTATGGTACTCAAACTCACCATTTCGATTGATTTGCTATTTTCTTGTGGTTGTTATCAATAATTTGGGGACTTTTTCGGGATCTGTGTGCGTGACACTAAAAAGAGTGACACTGACGTTTAGATATTATAAACGTCGTGTCGAAAATGTACTGACGTGCACATACTTCGATATCAGCATATCAACAACACATATTTTAATTGTAACGATCCAAATAATTATAACTTATTCGGTATCGATCGTAATTGCATAATAATTTTACTGCTTACCGTAGACTAAAGATAATGACTTAAAATTGCAATTGTTCAATACTAGCCAAAATAATCTGATGGCTGGTACTTATTAACATGCACTACTTCTTAGAATAGCAGGGCTGTATATAGTTGTATGTATACTCGGTAATATCTCTTACCAACTTCATCTACACGAGGCAAGTTTTGTGCAAGTTGGTAATGGTCTTCTTGTGAAATATACGTATATAGTTGGCACTGTTATATAAAAACTAAATGTGTGGAATTATTTAATGAATAATTTATCGCATTACATGTATAAGTCAGCGCCAATTACATAAAACACTAAGAGGTACGTTTTACATGGATTTGAATGTCGATTGTATTTTCAAAAGTGTTAGGTTTTCTAACATAAATTTTGAAGTTTGCATTTGTGCCAGGAGAATACAGTTCTTCGATATCAATATATAGTTCTTTGATGTCACTTGTGTAGCCAGAGAAATTCAATACGAATTTATAACCTAAAATATAACAAAGTGAAATTAAAATTACCGAATCAAGTACTAAAGCATTTACTTCCGTCGCTCACGCGGACTTGGTCGATGGACAACAATAGAAAAACAGTTTCGTGAACTTTCACAAAACCATAGAAGATATTGTGGCGACCATCAACACTGGGGTCATAATATGTTTGAATGTTGTAAAAGTTACATTCCTGCAAGTATGTAAATAGCACACTTATTAAAGTAAGGTACGCAAACTCACCATTTCGATTGATTTGATCTTTTCTTCTGGCTATTATTAATAATTTGAGGACTTCTTTTTGAGAACTGTATGCGTGACACTGAAAACAGTGACACTGACGTTTAAATGACATAAGCGGGGTGTCGGAAATGTAGTGAGATGCACATACTTCGATACCAGCATATCACTAACACATATTCTACTTATAACCAACTAGAAAATTATAACTTATTCGGTATCGGCTGCAATTGCATAATAATATTTACTGCTTACCGTAGACTAAAAATAATGACTTAAAACATCAGTTGTTCAATACTAGCCAAAATAAGCTGATAGCTGGTACTTATTAACATGCACTGATTCTTAAAATATCAGGGCAGGAATAGTTGTCCTAGTACTTACCTACTTCATCTTCATGAGGCATAGTTTTGTGGTTTGTTGTTGTTTAGGGTCTATCGCCAGGCGACGGTAGAATGATTGAAATAACCCAAGGTTAGTACTGAGGAAGGTTTGGTCTACTTCCTTTTCAGAGTTCTTCTCATCGTTTGATTTAGGGCGTCTGTGATGATAACATTTGTCCCATCGTCAGAACTAGTAGGTTGCAATTGGTTCGGGAACTGATGTTATTTCAATTGCAATCTAGTAGTGGCCGCAGCTTTTGCTTTGTCTTCTTCTTCTTTTACAAGCGTGGTTTCTTGCATGCCGTATGGTTTTTGGCGAATGCTTTGAATTTGATTTTAATCATATTTTCATTGAGACCCCGACGAGCAACCCGCTATACCAGTATATCATATTGTGCCTGAGTGTGTGTGTGTGGGGGGTGATAAGATTCTTAAATCTACCCTGCATTCTCCTAGTAGATTGGGAAATCACGGAAGAAACTTACGGTCTGAAATTTTGATATCAGGTACATTCGTAGACGGATTGCATCCGCAAGCTCCTAGCGTGCCCCTGCACCACAAGGCTGAACTAAATGTGCAAAGTGCAAATTGCATTCGCGCGTTTTCTGTACCAGCAATCATAAAAATCTTGACTTTCAGAAAAAAAACGGAAAACATTTTAAACCTCTCTTCTTATTTTCCCGTTAGTTTAGTTTAGTTATAATTGAGTGGGGCGTTTGTCGCCCCTCCACTGCGACCGCAAGGGTCTATTGTGGCTCACAACTAATTATAGTTCACCCTCCATGCCCATTCTCTTTAAATAGAGTAGGATTTTAGTGGGTGAGATTTTGTCAAGTTCTCCCAGCTCCAGTTTTATCTTACCAAAGACTGTGAACCTGATTTTGTCCCCAGCGGGGCAGGCACACATCACGTGCTCCGCTGTTTCTTCCGTTTCACAGCATAGTCTGCACTCAGTGGTCTCAGCCACTCCCAGCCTATGCATATGATGCCTTAGTCGGCTGTGTCCGGTAACCAGGGCTGTCAGAGTTCGCAGATCTTTCCTGCCCAAACCTAACAGTATCCTGGTTCGTGCCGCAGATGGGCCCTTTAGCACTAACTTGGAATGTCTCATTCCCTGGCATTCCTGCCAGTTTTTTAGTACCTTGTGCTCCATCCAGCTCTTATTCGAGCTTCTGGCCAGGGCTCTTGTAATCCCAAGAGCCGGTTCTGGACCAATAAATTTTTGGTTAGCCCCGCTCTTTGCCAGGGAATCGGCGGCTTCGTTTCCCTCTATTCCAGCGTGTCCGGGTATCCAGACCAGGCTAACCTTGTTGACTCTCCCTATTTGAGAGAGTACTGCGCGGCAGTCCCTGACCGACATCAGTGTACACTGATTGTCGGCAAGGACTTGCAGTGCTGTTCTGCTGTCAGAAAAAATTTTTATCGTCCTGTGCTGCCGAGGGCTTTTTAATAGCTCTCGTGCGCACATTTCGATGGCATAGACTTCTGCCTGTTGGATCGATGCATACCTACCAAGACTGAACTCTAATCCAGTTCTTGGTTTGCGGCAGAACACTCCAGCTCCTGCTCCTTCAGTTGTTCTGGAGCCATCCGAGAACCAGCTCGAATCTGCCTGTAACAGGGCGACTTGGTTACGCTCCCATTGGTCACGAGATGGAAATATGACTTTGTAGGGCAGTCCGAAGCTGTATATTGTAGACATTGTATCAGCCCTCATCCCCAGGATGTCATCCGTACAACAATAATATATTTTCATATATTTTCATTTTCCCAATATAATTAAGTTTGTTGGTCATTCTTTATTATTAATTTCTCGAAAACTATACCATTTCGATAATAGTAATAATTGTAATAGTCTTCCCGTGAAACATACGTTTATATTTAACACCATTATATAAGAACTAATTGTGTGAAATTATTTAATGAATAATTTATGGCATTACATGCATAAGTCAGCACCAATTACATAAAACGATAAGAGGTACGCGGTACATGGATGTGAATATCGATTGTATTTTCAAAAGTGTTTGGTTTTCTAACATAAATTTTGATATATGCATCTGGGCCAGGAGAGGAGAGTTCTTCGAGATCAATGTGTAGTTCTTTCATGTCACTTTCGTAAACAGAGAAACTCAATTCGAATTTATAACCTATAACATAATAAAATTAAATTTAAGTTACCAAATCAAATACTAAAGCATTTACTTCTTCGGCTCATGCGGACTTGGTCGATAGATAACAATAAATAAACTGTTTCGTGAACTTTCACAAAACGATAGAAGATATTGTGGCGATCATCTGCGTCGGATTTATAATATGCATGGACGTGGTAAAAGTTACACTCCTGCAAGTATATAAATAGCATATTTATTAAGTTATGGTACTCAAACTCACCATTTCGATTGATTTGCTATTTTCTTGTGGTTGTTATCAATAATTTGGGGACTTTTTCGGGATCTGTGTGCGTGACACTAAAAAGAGTGACACTGACGTTTAGATATTATAATCGTCGTGTCGAAAATGTACTGACGTGCACATACTTCGATATCAGCATATCAACAACACATATTTTAATTGTAACGATCCAGAAAATTATAACTTATTCGGTATCGATCGTAATTGCATAATAATTTTACTGCTTACCGTAGACTAAAGATAATGACTTAAAATTGCAGTTGTTCAATACTAGCCAAAATAATCTGATGGCTGGTACTTATTAACATGCACTGATTCTTAGAATAGCAGGGCTGTATATAGTTGTATGTATACTCGGTAGTATCTCTTACCAACTTCATCTACACGAGGCAAGTTTTGTGGTTTGTTGTTATTTAGAGTCAATCACCAGCACCACCAGGCGACGATTGAAAGATTGAAATAACCAAGGTTAGTGCCGAGGAAGGTTTTGTCTATTTGCTTTGAAAATTCTACTCAACATTTGATTTAGGTTGTTAGTGACGGTAACTTTTGTGGCATCGGCAGAACTAGTAGGTAGGATTTTGTTCGGAACTGACGTTATTTCAATTGCAAGTTAGTAGTGGCGCGCTGCTTTTGCTTTATATGCTTCTTCTTTGACAAGCGTGGTTTCTTGCATGCCGTGTAGTTTTTGGCGAAGGCTTTGAATTTGATTTTAATCAATATTTTTATGGAGACTACGACGAGCAACCCGCTATAACGGTATATTATATTGTGTCTCTCTCTTTGTGTGTGTGTGGGGGGGGGTCTCAAAATAATCTTAAATCTACCCAGCATTCTCCTAGCAGATTCGGAAATCATGGAAGAAACAATAAGATTTGAAATTTTGCTATCAGGTACATTAATAGACGAACTGCAAACGCCAGCTCTTAGTGCTCGCCTGCTCCACAAGCGTGAACTAAAAGTGAACAAATGCAAAGTGCATTCGCGCGGCGCGTTTTCTGTACCAGGAATCATAAAAATATTGACTTTCAGAAAAAAACGAAAAACATTTTAAATATCTGTTCTTATTTTCTTCTACAATAATAATATATTTTAGAAATCATATTTCCAATCGTATAATTAAGTTTGTTGGTTATTATTTATTATTAATTTATCGAAAACTATACCATTTAGAAAGTTGGTAATGGTCTTCTTGTGAAATATACGTATATAGTTGGCAGTGCTATATAAAAACTAAATGTGTGGAATTATTTAATGAATAATTTATCGCATTACATGTATAAGTCAGCGCCAATTACATAACACTCTACGAGGTACGTTGTACATGGATTTGAATGTCGATTGTATTTTCAAAAGTGTTAGGTTTTCTAACATAAATTTTGAAGTTTGCATTTGTGCCAGGAGAACACAGTTCTTCGATATCAATATATAGTTCTTTCATGTCACTTGTGTAGCCAGAGAAATTCAATACGAATTTATAACCTAAAATATAACAAAGTTAAATTAAAATTACCGAATCAAGTACTAAAGCATTTACTTCCTTCGCTCACGCGGACTTGGTCGATGGACAACAATAGAAAAACAGTTTCGTGAACTTTCACAAAACCATAGAAGATATTGTGGCGACCATCAACACTGGAGTCATAATATGTTTGAATGTTGTAAAAGTTACATTCCTGCAAGTATGTAAATAGCATATTTATTAAAGTAAGGTACGCAAACTCACCATTTCGACTGATTTGCTATTTTCTTGTGGCTATTATTAATAATTTGAGAACTTCTTTTTGAGAACTGTATGCGTGACACTGAAAACAGTGACACTGACGTTTAAATGAGATAAGCGGGGTGTCGGAAATGTAGTGAGATGCACATACTTCGATACCAGCATATCACTAACACATATTCTAATTATAACCAACCAGAAAATTATAACTTATTTGGTATCAGCCGCAATTGCATAATAACATTTACTGCTTACCCTAGACTAAAAATAATGACTTAAAACAGCAGTTGTTCAATACTAGTCAAAATAAGCTGATGATACTTATTAACATGCACTGATTCTTAAAATATCAGGGCAGGAATAGTTGTCCTAGTACTGAGTACTATCTCTTACCTACTTCATCTTCATGAGGCATAGTTTTGTGGGTTGTTGTTGTTTACAGTCTATCGCCAGGCGACGGTAGAAAGATTGAAATAACCCAAGGATAGTACTGAGGAAGGTTTGGTCTACTTCCTTTTCAGAGTTCTTCTCATCGTTTGATTTGGGGCGTCTGTGATGATAACTTTACTCCCATCGTCAGAACTAGTAGGTTGCAATTGGTTCGGGAACTGGTGTTATTTCAATTGCAATCTAGTAGTGGCCGCAGCTTTTGCTTTGTCTTCTTCTTCTTTTACAAGCGTGGTTTCTTGCATGCCGAATTGTTTTTGGCGAATGCTTTGAATTTGATTTTAATCATAGACCCCGACGAGCAACTCGCTATACCGGTATATCATATTGTGCCTGAGTGTGTGTGTGTGGGGGGTGATAAGATTCTTAAATCTACCCTGCATTCTCCTAGTAGATTGGGAAATCACGGAAGAAACTTACGGTCTGAAATTTTGATATCAGGTACATTCGTAGACGGATTGCATCCGCAAGCTCCTAGCGTGCCCCTGCACCACAAGGGTGGACTAAATGTGAACAAGTGCAAATTGCATTCGCGCGTTTTCTGTACCAGCAATCATAAAAATCTTGACTTTCAGAAAAAAAACGGAAAACATTTTAAACCTCTCTTCTTATTTTCCTGTACAACAATAATATATTTTCATATATTTTCATTTTCCCAATATATTTAAGTTTGTTGGTCATTGTTTATTATTAATTTCTCGAAAACTATACCATTTCGATAATAGTAATAATTGTAATAGTCTTCCCGTGAAAAATACGTTTATATTTAACACCATTATATAAGAACTAATTGTGTGAAATTATTTAATGAATAATTTATGACATTACATGCATAAGTCAGCACCAATTACATAAAACGATAAGAGGTACGCGGTACATGGATGTGAATATCGATTGTATTTTCAAAAGTGTTTGGTTTTCTAACATAAATTTTGATATATGCATCTGGGCCAGGAGAGGAGAGTTCTTCGAGGTCAATGTGTAGTTCTTTCATGTCACTTTGGTAAACAGAGAAACTCAATTCGAATTTATAACCTATAACATAATAAAATTAAATTTAAGTTACCAAATCAAATACTAAAGCATTTACTTCTTCGGCTCATGCGGACTTGGTCGATAGATAACAATAAATAAACTGTTTCGTGAACTTTCACAAAACGATAGAAGATATTGTGGCGATCATCTGCATCGGATTTATAATATGCATGGACGTGGTAAAAGTTACACTCCTGCAAGTATATAAATAGCATATTTATTAAGTTATGGTACTCAAACTCACCATTTCGATTGATTTGCTATTTTCTTGTGACTGTTATTAATAATTTGAGGACTTCTTTTTGAGAATTGTGTGCGTGACACTAAAAACAGTGACACTGACGTTTAGATCTTACAAACGTCGTGTCGAAAATGTACTGACGTGCACATACTTCGACATCAACATGTCACTATCACAAATTATAAATGTTACGATCCAGAAAATTATAACCTCTTTCGTATGGACCGCAAATGCATTGTGAGATTTACCGTAGGCTAAAGATAATGATTTAATATAGGTGTCTTTCAATACTAGCCAAAATAAGTTAATATGTTGTACTTATTACTGAATCTTAAACTGGCAGGTGTATTGTGTTCCATCTCTTACCTACTTCATTTTTGGTAGGCACAATTTTGTGGTTTGCCAATATCACAAATCGTGGCATTATTTATTTCAATTACTAAACAATTAATAACAATTAATAATCTAGCTTTTGCTTCGTCTGATTCTTCTTTCACAAGCATGGTTGATCATATCGAGTGTTTTTCGCTGATGGTTTGAATTCTTGATTGATATTTTTATGGCGGGCTCGACGAGTGACATCAAATAACCACATGTTGTATGGGCGGGCGATATACTCTTTAGTAGTCGACTATGGGTTTGTTTAACGGATTATAATATCTTGAAATGAACAATACCATTAAACGATCTGAAATTTTTAATTTTGATACGTCCAGAAAACCAACCTGATGAAAATTGCATATGCGACTTTGCCGAAATATCAAGCATGTTTGTGTACTTTAGAACTTAGTATAAAAAAGTAGTTTGAAGTACAAATATCTTGAAATCTTCGCCCCTTTATATATAGTTCGCCAACTAGCGACGTTAATATTGCCAGCAATGCATTAGTAATTTGCAGATTAAATTCATATTTTATATTGACTTAAAAATATTAGTGTTGACAGATCATTCTGCTTTACTAATCTTAGGCAGTAAACATTATCGAAACTTATAACCTTCATTAAATATAAATCAACGTTTTTCTCAGTTCGGGAACTTAAAACCTCTTTTAATTGTTCTTCAATATCAATATTTTACTTTTATTATCGTAAAAGTATAAAATAAGTGTAAGTCAATCGTTTCATATTCAATGAAATAATTTATATATTTGATTTTTTCACACACATACGTACTTTAAGGTGCTTCTGGTGTAAAAATATCATCGATTCATATTAAACATTGACTCTAGTAATTAATTATTAAATAAAGTTAATGGTAATATCCATGGACGACTCGTTTATATTATCTTTTGATCTAGATTAAGGCGTCAAACTTAGTATTGGGTTTTATTGGATTTTATTACCACCTTATTATTTATAAATTCATTCATCCATAAATAAGATTAAATAAGATTTTAAAAAATATTTATTTGAGAACTTACATAAAACTACAATCTATTGAAATTATGCAAATTAAGTCGCCGTTGACGGCCATCTTATACTTCCTTAGGAACCTATAAAAACCACAAAATGAATAATTAGTTAGGGAGTGCCGATTTGTCCACCCAATACCAACCTTGAATACGTAGCGTGGAGTGCACCTCGCGAGAATTCGGCATACGAATCGAAATGGTCACTTTGTATTCGTAATTGTCCAGGTAGTTCACGGCGAGCTCGAGATGGTGGAGTTTATCGTCGCCCTCGACAGATTCCACCTGCTCGCATTGTAGAACATGGCCCTCTTGGTTCTCAATGATTCTAATGATTGCTATAAAATCGAACGACTCTGAAATCAATCGTAACTATAATAATTATCGGTGAAATACTAGCCGTTTACTCACTCTCTTTCTTGAACTGATCTACGCGGACGTACACGCTAAAGTTCCCCATAAGGAGACGACTATCGAAAAGCTTAACGTCCGCCACGTCCGGCTTGTAAACGCAATTGAATTTAAAGTCATTACGTTCCACCATTGTCGCTTCCTTGAATGATCGATATGTAATGTGTAATAGAATAAATGTTATTATCAATAACTTACCGATTAAATTGAGTACTTTCCGATTGTAAACAACTTACACTTGTTGCACGTTAATAACCAGCAACGCTACCACTGCGCAAGCGCAAGTCCATGGAAAAGTAAATAAGATGGAGCTAACAAACCATATGATACTGGAAACTATTATCTGTAATACGAGGCACGCCCACTAGAGGGAGAGCGATTTTATGGCATACTAACATATGAAGCAAAATAAAATAAAATGTATTTGTATAAATAATGAAATAATAAATGTAAGGTGATATGTTTTAGGGTAAATATTTGATCTGCCGTGTTAATAATATTTAGCCCTCTTGATCAACATAACTTAGAAATTCAAAGCTATTATATTATATTGATATTTCCAAACTTTTAATGGTAACAATTTTTTTGTACTTTAACATTCTATCTATTTCAGTAATTTCTGCCCCCCTTATCTATAATTACTTTTTTATTTGTGCATTTAATTTGATAGCCTATTTGAAATGGTTTTCATCCAGTCTACACTTAAAAGAAGTTGACGTGTAATTGTTTTTTTTAACTAATAAAAAATGTTTTTGTCTTGTTTTACTTGAAAAATATTAAAAATCCATATAAATACTTACCTTACATTAAAATCGTTTAAACTTCTGCATATTTATAAACAAATCAAAACAAAAAAATCAAAAGTTACATTTATTTTGAAAACCCTGAATTATAAAAATACATTTTTTTAAAATTCCATGCAAGTTAAAATGTTTTTTTCTATCCTTTAGTATTTTTTCTTGCGGAACGCAAGTTGGTCTCGACATGTACCATGGAGGTCTCTTCACTAAACATCGGCATATGAATATAAATTTTGATCTTATATTCGTACTCGTCCATAAACTTCACAGTGATGAGCAGCAGGTGATATCTGTCGTTCCCGTCAATCACAGTTCCTTCAGTGTGGCTCAAATAATGGCCATTTTCTTCCTCCACCATTCTGATGCTAGCGAAAAAGTCATACGTTCCTGTATTAAAAAAAAAATAATATTTAATGGAAGCAAATCGATGTGTATTTCCTGTACTCACTTGCATTGTATTTGTGTTGATTTATAATTATATATAAATGAAATTTATCGACGGAGAAATGTGTGTCGAAGAGTTTAGCTTTCGTTATTGTCGGCACGTAATAGCATTGGAATCTAAAATCGTGAAATTCGGTCATTATTGGTTCTTAATACAATGACGTTTAATAGAATGGTAACATAAACGTTTTCTAAGCAACTCGGATCTAACTGCGCATGTCTACAGGATAATTCATTTAGGCAACTTGTTTCACGCCTAATTATTTCATGTGGTAGGTACGCTGTGATTTATGAGTGCACTCACAACATACGTTTTACCAGCTATGTTTTTAGTCGATTGGTTCATTTTAACGCACTAATCAATCAGTAAATGATTGATATTTGATAGTTTATAAAAATTCTTGTTTTTATAGTAAAACCTTTTTGTTTCGCGACCGATAGGTGGCAATGGTGTTGCCATAATCTTAGTTTGTTGTATTCCTGGTTGCATACGTGAGAATCAAGAAATTAATTTAATTTTAATTCCTTAATTTTATGACTTATTTCTCAGGTGCAATGCATAAAACAACACTAAGTTTCAATACTTTATTCTTAAATGTTTACAAAGGCAGTTTTGTAATACATTTTGATTGTAACAGGTGACTCACTGCCCGGGCTGTTGGTGGTTAGGTGGCCCTAGAAAATTCAACATTATGTAATACGTACAGCAATTTAAAAATCAAGGTACCTTCGACATGTACAGCAGAAACACATCCGTCAGTTATCTCTACGCGAATGGTAATGGTTATCTTGTACTCGTATTGTCCTTCTTTAATCACGTAAATGAACATGTTATGGAACCTATTGAACCATTCTTTGGTGGTTGACTCCTCTAAGCGGTACACGTGGTCGTTATCTTTGTCTTCCGTTGCTATTTTTACCTCGAATTCAAGATTCACTGCAATTAAAACATGTCTTAATATTTTACAACGGAAATGTCGCGGGTTTACTTACCGGGGTTTTGTTGTCTCATTTGGGTGATAAGCACCCGCAATTTAAACTTGTCCTTCAAGGATATGTCCGCATCGAAAAGGTTTTGCAGGTCCATAAACACCAAACTGTCAACTTCAAATTGCATTTCGTAATATTCGAACATTTTGTTAGCGAGGAAATGCTAGCGACACCGATGTTAACAATTCGTACGCGACGCGTATAACCTTACAGCGGTTGCGGCATCACTGATAAGCTGAGGACGTTCATGAAATGTGTAACTTAACCATGGGTTCGTTCACAATATGTTCTCTCAACTTACTATAATTACATAAATTGATTTATTTATTTTATGTACAGGAAGTGAAATATTTATGCAAGTTTAACAATAAATCATTCTCGAATCATTGATTTAACGACTTACTGATTCAACAAGTTTCACGTGCGTTTAAATAATACAGCAATAATTATTAATATAGTTGGCTACGTTTGCGAATTGGTTTATTCGATACAATTACGTATTCAATTCGATTGTAATAATACGTATTTTCATCCAGTGCGATGAAACGTTGTTCTTTTTATACTAGACGTGAAAATTGTTGAGCTCGTGTAACAAAAATTTATTTTGTTACAAGTTAGTTTGAATAACTTTATATTTACACTGCGTGTAATACTATTGAAACGGAACTGGATTAAACTTTTTATATCTGTCAAATTGCTAGGATGGTCGGATTAGATTCCAACACAACTCATTTTAATTTAAACGTTTGGTGCAACCAGCTATTTGTCGATTACTCCTACATTCCTCAGTCGATGAAGCCGCAGCTATTTCGCAGCATGGCGAACATTGGTGGTGATTTGTTAATAAAGAGTTAATATTTTTGTGTAGGAAAATGAGTGATAGAATTCGTATGTTGATACAATCTAGTTTTAAGCAACTTTGTTTGTGATATTTCTGTACATGTCTTTACGCGAAAATACGTAAGGCAAGTTTCAAATAAATTGAGCATCTTTTATTGAAAATTGCACTGCATTTACAACATATTCGTATACAATAAATATCTGACATGTGTGACCCCACCCCCCTCCTATAGTGTTTTGACAAAATTAAAAAAATATATTTCATAGTTGTTTGTACAATGTACACAAAATCCCTATGTTTTACAACAAAATAACCGTGACGTCAGCCAGGCATGTGATCAAAAGCAGTAACTTAATTTTTTCATTACCTTTGTTTGAAAATATCTCCCATAAGTACCAAGTACGAATATGCAAGTAGACGTTTGATTTTTTTTGACAGATTTTCGGGGTAGATCAAAAATATTTATTGTTATATTTACATTAGTGTGTAAGGAAGAATGATTTGAGGATTTGCCTCAAAAACGTGTGAAATAATGAAAAATAGTGCAATTTAAATAATGAAATAAATTTTTGAAATTTCGATAACAAAAAATGAAAATGGAACGGTATAGTTGTATATACCGTGGACGGTATATACAACTATTATTTCAAAAGTAAACAATATATGCGATTATTTGTTGCATTCACCATTAAAATGGTTTTGACAGATCTTCATCTGGAAATTAGGAATACTGAGACTTTTGTAAGTGATGATAGTCTGTTATACGTTCGATAAGTTGTGAATGAACAAGATCGAGATTTTATGTGGCGGTGGAAAATTAGTCTACGGTCTCGTTGTGATATTACGAACGTCCGATCTCAAACGAATTTTATTATAAAGGCACGGTGGAGATTTGAATAAGTAAATTTCAATATGTGTTTTTTTAATATATTTTAAAAGAGTTTTAAAATAATATGAGGTAATAGTAACGAGTAAATATTACTTGATTCGTTGTTGAAATTAAAGGCAAGGTTGCTAAGTTACGACCAAATGAATTAAATTGTTAAAGACGCCATTTCAACTACGCAAAATTTATTTGTCGTGTTCCAACTTTACTCAACTTTAATGTAAAACGATATTCAATGATATTAGAATCGATTGTCGCAGCCTAATCCAATGTGTTATACGACCTAATTCCAATTTTTATTGTCTCAAGGTGAGCCTAATCCGATACGAACCACGATAATCTATTTGGTGATCAGCCTAAGTGAATGTTGAACAGTCTAATTCCTATCAACGAGGTTGCACAGCCTAATTCTAATCGACGAGATTGTCATCGTTTTTTATACCCAACCGAACCTCATCCGATATTGGAATCACGATAATTTATGCTAAACCAACTTAACATAATCCAACTCGACCCGATCCGACAAAACCTAACCCAACCCAACCCAACCCAATCGAATGTTGCAACAACTTCCAATTAATTACAGAACAAGTTCGGTCAGAGTTGTTTCAAGGAACCCAATCTGTCATGAACCTCTATAATTTACTTTTGTTACATTAGAGCTATTGGGTCAACCTAATAATATCCAACACAGCATAATTCCAATGAACGATGTTATATACGTTTCTTTACGGTTTTTTCCAACCGAATATAATCCAATACGAACTATACTAAACTAGTCCTGTTGTATTAGATTTGACTGAACCAACCTAATCAAAAGTTAGGCAATTTAATTCCTATTAACAAAATTGCAGGATGAGTTTGTTCAAATTTTTGTTGTCTCACGTTGTTATGAACCACTATAATATAGGTCTGTTGCGTTAGATCTATTGAGCCAACCTAATAAAATGCTATACAACCTACAACAAAATCAAATATAATCCCATGCGAATTATACTAATCTAGTCCTAATCTAGTCGATTGAAGGAACCTAATCAAAAGTTGGGCAACTTAATTCCTATTAAGAAAATTTCAGAATGAGTTTGTTCAACGTTTTGTTGCCTTAAAATGAACCCACGGTGTTTTGAACCACTACAATCTGCGTCTGTTGCGTCAGATATATTGGTTTAACCTAATAAAATGCTACACAACCTAATTACAATCAACCAAGCCAAATATATCCCATACGATCCAAGCGAATCAAAAGTTGGGCAACTTAATTCCTATTAAGAAAATTGCAGAATGGCTTGTTCAACGTTTTGTTGCTTCAAAAGGAACCCACGTTGTTTTGAACCACTACAATCTACGCCTGTTGCGTCAGATATATTGGGTCAACCTAATAAAATGCTACACAACCTAATTCCAATCAACCAAACCAAATATAATCCCATAGGAATTATACTAATTTAGTCCTGTTGACTCTGTTGCCTTAGATTCGATTGAACCAACCTAATCAAAAGTTAAGCAACTTAATTCAGAGCTATTGGACCAACCTAACAAAATGCTACACAACTTAATTCCAATCACCCATTGTATATAATGAGTTCACAGTTTGTGTTTTTACGACACCGAATATAACCCCATACGAGCCATACTATTGCATTAGATTCGATTGAACCAACCTAATTAAATAGACTAACAATTTAATTAATTAACGAGGTTGCATAATAAGATTGTATAGAGTTCTGTTGTCTCAAAAAGGACCCAATGTGCTATGAACCACCATCATCTACTTCTATTGCATCAAAACTATTGAGCCAACCTAATAAATTGCTACACAGCCTGATTTCAAAGAACTATGTTATATAATGACTTTGTTCAGATTGTTACGAATGCGAATATAATGCAATACGAATTCGATTGAACCAACCTAATCAAATGTTAGACAAGGTTGTAAGTATTTGGTGAGAAAAAATTTAACAAGCGATTAGTTAGCTATTTTTTAAAACGGTGAAACAAAACAAAAATTGCTAAACAAGGTATAAGAAATTTTAAATTGTCAAAACACGAGAGTAATAAAAAAATTCATAAATATTTAAAAACAATAATGCGAGAAAAGGAAAATGATAAAATTGGGAAAAATTAAAAAAAATGTAAAAACTTAAAAATTATTAAATTTTCAAAAATATAAACTCAAAAATAACGAAAATAAAAGAAAACAGATCAATTGCAAATGTAAATAAAACTAATTTTTACAAAACGTTAATAAAACCTGTAAAATGTCAGTAAGCGTGAACGAGAAAAATCTCACAATTGAAAAAATTATGTCTAAAATTGTAAAAAACTTAAAATTGTAGGAAATACAAAAATTTAAAAAAACATGTTTCAAAAATAACAATTCTAAAAATGTATATATTTTTTAAAAATGGAAGAAATTTGGAAATATTAAAATTTGGATAACAAAGACACATATTCCAAAAAACTCATAAACTCATAACTAAATAAATGTTATTTTTTTCGAAAGTACTAAAGGAAAAATTCAAAAATTAAAAATGAATACAAAACTGATTAAATTGTAACAAAACGTTAAATAAAAAAATTGTGTTTGAATTCAATTAGGTATACAGTATGTCCCACTTAAGAGTGTAACACCCTCATATATTTTTTATTTTTAGTCCAATTTTAGTAATAGTAAAAAAATAGTAAAAAAATATACTGCCAAATTGTCCAATTGTCTCCCTCAAATGCAAAGCACCCCTAAAATTAACCTACAAACATGGCAACATATTAGCAGATCAGATTTCATTCAAGCAAAATTTCCACAGCATGCTTTTTTAAGCGCAAATATTGAAGAAAAAAGTTTATGAAATTTAAATTTTCATGAAATTTTGGATTTAGGGTTTGTGAACAATTCTGAACAATTATTGCTAGTAAATTTTTTCGATAAAAAATCCCTAAAGTGATTCCTTGATTTTTGCTATCGCAGGATGCTTTGCATTTAAGGAGGACAATTTGTTTTTTGGCAGTAAATAGAGCAACGTTTGAAAAAGAAATACTAAAATTGGACTAAAAATAAAAAAGATACGAGGGTGTTACACTCTTACGTGAGACACACTGTATATTATAATATTATGTATTGAATGTTTTTATTTGTTTTATTGTTTCAAATTGTTTCACATTTCAATGAAAGATATAAAATATTTCCGCATTCTACCCTATTCTGAATACTTTTTGATCACAGTGGGGAATACTTTTTTTCTCGTAAATGGAAATTATTTGACATTGTCATAACAATTAATCTTTGCCTTGGCAAGTGACAGATTCTGAGCTGAGATTTTGCAATGGCATAGCTGGAACACGGACTTGGCATGTAGGCTATAAGGAAGTGTCCGCCATCTTGAAACAAACGGCATTTTTTTTAGGAACGCGTGCACTTATTCACCTGAAACATCGAACCATAGGGAATAACTGCTGTAAACAGACTACTCCGGAATAAAAACTACCACAAACCGACTACTCGTTCATAAAAACTTAGTTCACCTAGTAAACAAGAACCACCGAACAATAAAAAAAATGGAGTTCAGATGAAGAAAATAGTTTTTTTTCAATTATTTTCGAAAACTATTCGAGTTTAAGATCTTTTGGAACATTTTTGAGCAAACATAGAACAAATCGAAAATGAGGTGCTAAGTTAACACTAGCTCTCATATGGCATAATTAATTGACTATCTTCCACTAACAAACTAATTCGGGCTATTGCTTGATCATTTGAACTATCTTTCTTGTCTTGTGATTTTTTTAGCAATTAGTGCTGTAATTCGTACATAACTAATAAATATTTTAAATCAGTTCAAAATTACTGGAGTGGTCCATATTTTGTCATTTCGAATTTCATAGCTCCCGCGACCTAAAATGTATGTAGATAAAAAAAATACAGAAAAAATCCATGTTCATATTTCAATTAATAATAATTACATTCACAAATGAATTTTCCTATTTATCCGAATGTTTCATAAAACTTTTTATTTACTTTGTCGTTGGTTTTAAATGGCATCGTTCCATTCAACGTAAAGTAAACTATTTACGCTTACATACCAGCAATGGTACAATTTACAAATATTTAAAACCAACATTGCAATTCCTCAATTAAACTTAATTATTTCAAAGCAATTTTAACAAAATAACGAAATAAATAAAATACGAAGCAGGTACGAAAGTCCTGCTAAAAATATCCAAATAATATAGACGTTTGGATCAGATTTGTATTCGTTTAATGTTTGTTGTTTTTCGTTGCTTTAGTCAAAAATGGTAAAAACTGAGCACTCACCTTAGCTATTTATTTTTTGTTAAAAGTGTTAAATTTATATTTTTAGTTCACTATGCAACTAACAATGCAAAAATTATAATTAGTTTAATATGCTTCTGGGTTAAAATTGTTAAAACTGAAAAGTGATCGCGATGTATTAAGCGCTCTATCAAATAGTACGATAAAGAAATATAACGATGCAAGTTTAACGATAGTAAAAAGGAGGCGTGCTTATTTCTGACGTGCATATAGTTAGCTAGTTACTTCCTAGTGTCGTTTCTTGTGGAACTAATCGCTCATACGCCACGCTCATAATTTTTTGATTCTTGCGCTTGAGCCGATGAGCTCGCGCATCTCCTACAACTCGTTTCTATTTCTGTTTGCCACCCACGTAGGGGCGGGATTAAAATCTTTGAATGTAATATTCTGTTTAGGTATTACTGCTACGTGCAAGCAGATTTATAAGCATTTATAAAATAGTGACTATAACGACGTTCGTAATTCTCAGCAGAGATAGATGATGAAATATTCATATTTTACTAGAACTTTTAATTCTCGTACACGCTTTCCTTAATATTTATCATAATTGGAGTTGTTTGTGCGAAATTAAAATTTCCAGTTGTCATTTAATTAACAAATCTGCAAAAAGTATATTTACCAGTGAAGTTCTGCGACAAGAAAATTGCGATACTTTTTTCGTCGTAAATTTAACGCTTTATTTTTTGCTACAGTTTTCAAGTACAATGTTCTCATCGCCTGCTCTTAAATTAAATTTGAGACAGAGTGGGTTATACTCCAGAAGATTTTCTTAATGGCGCTCTATTCAATTGAATCTTACGCTGCATATCGCTGCATAAGATTGTATCATTTGTCGTTATTTAATCGGTAACTCAGTTGGATTTTTTTGTTCAATTTTTTTTGGTTACCGCCGTTACCGATTTGTAATTTTAATTTCGTAAATTTGAGTGATTTAAATAAAAAATGACGATGAATTTAATTCGTCCTGCAGACCAAATTTTTCACAATGAACATATCTTCATCGGAAAGTCACCGTGCACCTAAACTAGACTTTCATCGAAGCGCCAACGCATGGAATTTGGGTTATTATTTTTAAAATTTAATAAACCACAGGCGCACTCAGCCAACGATATCCAGGTTAGGTTCACAGTGACTTTCGGAAGAAAGTATGTTCATGGCGAACCATTTGGTGCGCCACAATTATGAAGTTAATTTTCGTATTACCTAAAGCACGACGTTTGGCATGAAACAGTACTGATTCGTAAGTTTCATGTTTTATTATTCCAATGCAGTTTATTTTTTGTAGTTCATATTCGATTGGAATGTTTAATTTACGCATTGCTCAAACAAATATATTACAGCCAATATATATGTACGACACTTGATACTACGAGAACTCATCCATTATAAATACGAGTACGATAGAAAAATCCCAATGTACATTGACACGTTTTTGTTATTGTAAATGTTTTGGATTTTTTCAGCATTCGTTACGTTTGAACAACCTTTTTATTTATTTACGCTAATTTACATTATAATTACATGCGTAATTAATTTAGTCGGATAACATTTCGTATTACTTTAAATCTCCGGGATTGCCAAGTCCTTGAGCGTAAATAATATTAAAGGGCCCTAGTGGCACCCATTGAGATGCTTATCTGAAGTATTCTATTTAAATAAAATTAAAGCTGCGTTGACTTCGATTGATGCATTTTGCACGATATTGCGTGAAACGTTATTACATACATAGCTAAAATAAATTTCAATGTTGCATTAAAATCATAGTAGTAAAATAATAGAATTTATGAATTATTTACTTAATTATTTTATTTCTAAGTCTACTTGCAGTGAGTAACATTGTGAAGTTGACTCTATCAGTCTTTTTCATTCCTTCCTCTCTTGTGCTAAGTTTTTGATTTCTTTCACTGAGTCCTGTCATATTCTTCTATCTTTTGGTTTTTGCTTCGTATACATCGTAAATCATTCATCTGGCATTCTAAGAATGTTTCGTATTCTAAGACATCTATTTTCAATTTTTGTCGCTATTGGTTTTATTTCTAATTTTTTTTAAATCCATTTCTGTTTCATTTATCTTGATCTCTTAGCCGCCACATAGGATTTGATGCCCTTTGTTAGTTCTTTTTCGCAAAGAAGTTCTTAGTCTATTAATTGTTTTCGTATTGTTGCTATTTTATTCTTTTCCTTTGTATTACAATTAAGATACTTAAATTGTTCAACTTGTTCTATACTAATTTTTTATTGCCTTGTCTACCACTATGTGGATTGTTCATTATTTGTTCTTCTCACATTTTTGTGTTATCGATTGTGTATAAACTTTCTCATGGATCATTTTGTCTTATTTTATCATGCGTTTCCAAGGCAATAAATATTGAATGAAAGTTTTTATTTTTACTTAAGCATTTTTTGCAGTTTTCTTTAACAGAAATATTGGGTCCTGGGTAATTTTTTGTCCTAAAACCATATTATGTCTTCTAGTTGTTCTTTTATTTTGTTACCATTATTAAGTCGTTTTCCATATACATTTCAATAATGTTTTCTACATTGTTGATTTTTTCTTATTTTTAATTTTTTCCCCATTATGCTTCTATATCCCGTATTATTTTCGCTTCCATCATATAATTCTTCTTGTAGTTTTTTTGAAATTTTCCTCTTCGTTATTCAACATCATTTTTACTATTACTGTACATACCATTTCCATTCCTACCTTGATTTCCAACATTCTTTCGTTTATATATTTTTCTTTCATAATTTTCTTTGGTGATACTATAAACCGAACACTTTGTGCTCTATAATTTCTTGTTCTTTTCCAGTCAAACGTCTTACCTATATCTTTCACCGCTGAGATATTTTTCTGTGGTATGGTTTTTTACTTTCTTTCTAGTTGCTCATTACTGTTTACTGTCTCTTTTTATTTTTTAATTTCTGCTTATTTTGTTATCTCCCGTATTTATTTTTAACTTGTCCTTTCTGATGTCGCTTTTCTTTACTAGGGTATGTGTCTTGCGTCATTACGTTATTTATATAAATCACCTCCTGCAATTATTTCAGCTTGGCGTTGCTTTTCATTAACATTTCATGTGCGCGTTGTCGAGCTCTGATATGCATATTTTCGTTCCTATCGTTGTTGCCTCTTTCACAGGAAGTTTTTCCTTTACTTAGCTCGATTCTACTTTCATATTTTACCCCTAATCCTGATATTATTATATTGTTTCTGATTGTATCCAACTTTAATATTATTCTATCCTGTAAGTTTTTACATGTTGTTTATTTTTCTGTTTTCTTCCTTATCTTGTCGTTTTTTAGTGCTATTAGTACGTGTTGAAAATCTCTGTAGTCCTGTTTTATTTCTTTTGTATATTTCTTTCATCTTTTCCGTTGAAATATATAGTTTTTTTTTCATTTTTCAGTTTTCCAATGTAGTATACTCGTCGCTGCTCGTGTTGAAACGCCATGCATGTCTTAGTTTGTGGTTTTCACTTTTAAATTAAAGCTGTACTTTTATTTATATTTTTTTGAATTAGTTCTAGTGTTCCGGATGGTTTAAATAAAATGTTCCGCTCATTAAAGCAAACAAAATTGTACATGCTTTAGTATGTTAAGACCTATAAGAGATATAGCGAATAGCTTCCGCATGTGTGCAAACGTTTGTGTGAGATATTATGGACAAGTTTATCTGAGATACCTACTAGTAGCATTTTTCCCCTAATTTACAATATTTACAATACTCCTGTTATTCTACTTAATTTATCTTTTTCCTCCACCTTCTTGCCGCCTTCAATTCTCCTCATCTCCCCCCATTCTTCACCCTCTCCTTCTCCTCCTTGACTGGCCTATCTGAAACATTTTGTTTTATGTCTTTACCTTTTTCCTCCTTTCCCTGCCCTCTTCTTTCTTCCTCTTTAGCCTCCCAAGTAACTCAACTCCCTTCCCTTTCTCCCCC